>VZTO01002685.1:0-20582 GCA_013400615.1 Syrrhaptes paradoxus | reverse complement strand
TTTAAACTTGATCTTTCAGCTGCATGACTGACTGTGTTATTACCTCTGCTGAGCAAGGTCTGCTTAACACTGAACGTTTTGGGTCTGCAAACGAGACAAATGCTGCCGTTGTGTGGTGCATCAAGGAAATGGAGAGGCAACGGCAACCACTGCTTCCCAAAGCCGAGGAAAGAAAATGCTTGTGTATCCATTCTGCTTGTTCCTGTGTATTACACTGTGTCTATTGCCAACTGCTGACAATCACTTTTTAACACTTCCACTTTGATTAGATTAAATAAAAAGCAAGTAAGAGTTGCAGAGGGTAGCAAAGGAGTTAAAATATAGAATACGGTATTTACTTTTGCATTAATATACTGCACTGTGGGAAACAAGATATGAATCAGAAACAAACAAAAAATTCAAGCACCTTGAGAAAACAATGTCTTAATCTATAAGTAAACACTCCTAAATAAAACTAGAAATACTTTTGCGTTTTCCAGTACTGTAAGAGTATTGGAATGTTTGGGTTTTTTTAAAACCTGTTTTGAAAACTACTGACATGCATAGGCTCCTTCAACTCTCTTTCCCTACCCTCAAAGCAAGCAGGCTCTTGAAAGTGGTAAATAATATGCGATAGAGGAGCTGTAATTATAAGTAACATTTTTCCCTTGTTAGCATAAAAAAGCTAACCTATATGTTAAGAGAAATGGGCACCCATGTGATAGAAAGAACCAGTACCTTAGGAAGTGGTGCAAATAGACTGGATGACACATACCAAGCACAGGAACAGGTAATTGAAAATTGTGAAACAGAACTAAATATGACCCTCACCTTAGCAGGCTTCTGGGCACAGGTGTAACAATTCTTGTGAACACGTGTGTGCAGAAGAGCTTGCCTGGGCAGGGTCTGGGTTTGCAGTGTACCCAGGATGAAGTAATTGATGTTCTTTGTATGGTGATGCCTAGGGACCACAGCCAGCCCACTGCTGTGTGTTTGTGGGTGGGGTGGTAAAATTTGAGCCATAGAAGACAGTCCAAGCTGGAGTGTTTTGTTGTTAAGTTTTCACGTCTCAACTGAATTCAATGAAATATGTTGACTGCTACAAGCGTGACATGAGGTTATGAGGCACCTAGGGTCACTTCAGCAGGGGCAGGGACAGGGTTTGCAGCAGCAATCAGAACAAGTGAAGCAGTGGGATATATTAGACACAAAATTACCCAGGAAATATTTAATTGGCATTACCTAAACAGAAGCACATCTTTCTCCTAACCTTGAGTGCTGTGTTCGGTTCTAGTGGCATTACAACAGAAGGACATAGCAATAATAGGAGAGATTCAGAGGGCGATAGAAATTGTTATAGGCAGAGGGACTACCAAGCAAAGAGATATTTATAAGGCTTGCCTGACCTAGTTAAGGAAGGAGGACACAGTAAAAGATGTTAGCAGTGTATGAAATATGAACTGGTATGGCGAAGCTCAATCAAATGCTTAGCTTTTATTCTTCCTCATAACAAAAGAACAAAGGGATATTGAAATTAAAAGGCAACAAATTTAAAACAGATAAAGAGAAACACATTTTCATGCAACATTTATTTAATCTATAGAAATTGCTGAGGCAGGATGATGCTGTTGCCAATAGCCCAGCTAGGTAATAAAAATGACGAGCCACACATGAAAAGGAGTTCAGTTACACAAGCCAGGAAAAAAGTTACATTATATGAGCAATTAATCAGGCTTCAAGGGAAAAATAATGATCAACTGCTGGGTGCAGGAAGAAATATCTGAGCCTTGAGTTGTTAAAGAAGCGGAACTTTCTCTTGAACTCAGTAGAATTTGGTCTAATTAAGGCTTGTGTGATCAGCTGCATCATTCTGCCCTTTCCATGTGATGGTATAATTAGCAAAAAGTATACTTAAGTACTGTGCAGTGCCTAAACACGAGGTTTAGTGCTAAAATCTCTTTTTCTTTCATTCTTTGGGAAAATATTATTCTGAAAAAGTCAGCTAATGCTTGGCTCGACTTACCGTAGGTGTCCTGTCCTCTGATATTAAATCTGGTTTCTGCTAAGAGCTTCTATGGGGCCATACTTTTACAGAACAGTTTTGGGCAAGGGTCTGGGTATGAAGTCTTGTGTAGAGTCGTGCTAATAGATGGGGCTTCCTGCAGGAGAGCAAAACCACAGGGGCTGTATGGGAAGACAATAGTTTTTATTAGCATGTTTTTGCTCCTGGGCTGCACAAGCGCTGTCATGTTGATACCAACATTTTAATTAGAAAAATCTGGAATGGAGGCTTTTAGCAGTGATATTGTGTGGTATTAGCATTTTATGAATATAAAAAAAAGGTGTTTACAATTACCTACCCACGGTGTGAAATCTAGTGAAATTACAATGCATGAATATAAACCTGCCTGCCTGCAATGTGTTAAAAATGATTTTGAAAGGAAAGCTGCAATATTCCATAGTTTTTCAAAATATATGTGGAATAAAGCATTAAGTCAATCAGACTCTTGTTGTCTCAGATCTTCTTTATAGTATCTTGTCTAAAATTTGTTTAAACCTAATTGCTTCATATGTTAAGTATTTTTGAAGCTAAGCTTAAATCTGTAAATCATCATTTTTCTCATAAGGATGTCACCCTGATTGTTTGTTGCGTATGCCATGGTGGTCACTAGTAATTTAGCTTTCTTCCTCTAAAAATCCTTCCCAGGACCTAATTTTGTATATACTTGAATGGATGTGGAAGTTGATGTGATTGTTTGTATGTGAACATGTCTCAAGGATGAAATAGTCGTCCCTGGATTTTCTTTGTCTGTAAAAGAAGTCGTCTCACATTTGACAGGCTGCTTGCATCTGATAACTGACGGTTGCTTCTTCCAGCTCGGTCACGTCCCAAAGCCTTTATTATCCTGCTATTGTCTTGCAGGTCAGAGGCTACAGAACAAATTATTGTGATAAATGTCAATAGTTAATTTAACTCCCATTAAAATTTTCTGTGTCGTAAACCTTAAATTAAAGATTAACGACATCTCTTTTATTATTCCCCATGGCAGTAAAACCAGTATTATATATGGTTTGGCTCACAGGGAAAGGATAAAGTGACTTGAAGACTGTTGCAAAAATACAGGGACAGAGAGCAGTGGCCTGATGCTTTTCATGATTACCTGTCGCCCTGCCCGGTGCTCTCACTAAGAACAAGGCTCATCTGCTCAGCCGGATCCTGACCTTGCCGGGCGGCTGGTGGCCTCACAGCGCGGCTGGTCTCCTTTGGCACAGGGGTCCTGCAAGTAGTCAGAGCTTTTTGAAATTCCTCAAGGTATCGCTGTTAGTTGCAGGTGGTTACAGTGAACCAGGTGGGAAATTTCTTCTGCTGTTCACAGATTGAGAAGGAAAAGATAACTGCATTTTAAAATTTTTTTTAATGACATGCATGAGCAGAATGGGCATCCCATTTTACAAGTGACACATGAACCTGAATTCATATTGGAGCCACTTAAATTCTAGTAATGTTCTAAATTCGTTCTCTGAGGCTAGACTGGAATTAATTTTTAAAAATCATTTTCAGTTATTGCCCTTTTGCAGTGCCTGCCTCTGTTTTGAAGAACTGTATTTCCAAGCTCTTTCCTTTTTAAAAAGGAAATGTGCTCTAAAAGAGTGATCTTCACAAACTGGGTAGAATTTGAACTAGAATGCTTGTGTGGAGGGAAGAAATCTATTTTAAAAACCCTTAAAACTAAGGGAGCTGGAGGGAATGGGCAGTGAACCTGTTTTCCCATTGACACCCCTGATTTCGTCACCTCCCTGTAAGTACAGCAAATCTGGTGTTTCCAACAGAATGGGAGGTGCTTTTCTCAGTTTAATAGTTAATGGTTTAAAAGGTTAATGTTACGGGCTCTCTGGTTTTATTCTTAGTCACGTAGACAATGTGAAGCTAAACATGTGAGCAAGGCATTATCTCATAATATGTGCTTATTTTTCACTAGCAGTTTCCCTCCCAGTTGGTACTGTGGAAGAGGCAAATGTCCATCATTCAGACTGAAGTCATGAGGTATGACGATGACACTTCCCTAATCAAGGAAAAAGTGATCTGTATGATACTGGGAAAACAACTATATAGTGATGGGTATTTGCATGACTTGCCCTTCCACAGACTTTATGCAAAGAGGCTGACAGTGCCATTAGCAAATACAGTCACATCTTAATGTTGTCGATTATAAGTGTGGAAAAAACCCAAAAAACCCCCCAAACAAACCAGAAAAATAATGAAATTATGAAAGAGCAACAGAGGCATTCCCTTTTTTTGCAGGTGACAGTCCCTGACCTGGCATTAGTTGTCACACCAACAAGATTGTGCTACACGCCTTGTTATCACGTTGCACCTGTGCTGTCCGCTATCTTTTGTCACTTGTGTGATCTGTAGTCATGTTCATCTTATGGTTATGGATTCCAGGACAAAATGGCTGGTTTATGTAAATGTTTCTCATCTCTTGATTATGTCATTAGGTTAGAGATGAAGTATCTTGTGATTAAGTTTTTGAGAAGTTATATTCAGTTACTGTTGACTGGTGCAGATGTTTTTGTTATTAACTGTCATTCAAAACAAAAATTAGTTTTCCTAAAGTTTTTCCTGTTTTTTTATGTGATAGTTATTTTAGGAATTTTTTAATAGTTTAAAGTTTTGGGTTACCTATATTGGCACAAGGTCTTGCTGATTAATCTGTGTTTTATTTTTCTGCTTATCTCGAGAAAAGAATGTTAGGCATCATAGCTGAAATCTTCCCAGGTTTCCTGTGTTTAATGCATACGTCACTAAGAACTTTGAGGAGCTTTTGGTTCTTTACTGAGTTTTTTAGAGTATAATAATTAAAACAAATGGTTGAACACTAATCAATGTTCTGCATTAATCCATCTGTCATATTACCCTCTGAAGTGGGTTTTATTTTTCACAAAGATAATTTTGGTAGAACTATCACTCTGTATTAGTAATCTGTAAGAAGTTTTTACAAAGTTAGATTATCTCCATGGGGAAATCATAAATATTTGACATTACTAAGGCTAACTCAGTGTCACGCAATCTTGACTCTTGTTTGTCTGTTGAGATGGCTTACTTGATAAAGCACGTGAGTTCAGGGATAAAGGTTGAGGAACAAGGAAGGAAGAAGGAATACTGTTGTGAATGGTTTTAATGGCACAACTTTACTGTAACTGACAATATACCATTTTCTCATTGCCTCTGCAAGTGCCCTGTGATGAAGCAAGGTTTCATTTTTCTGTTCTCCAAACCCGCACATCCTATTTTTCAGATTGCAGCACTTTTGTGAAATGGAGACGAAGCTCTCAGTGGAGTGTTGGAGCAAATTTGTTTTGTGAATCTGAAAGGTCTGAAAGAGGAGATTTATTTGGCTCCCTCCAGTGTGTCAGCCTGAGTTGCCAGCAGGTCTTTAGTCTGTGTTTTTCCATGTCTTTTCCCACCTTCAGTCTGTTCAGAGACTTCGGGTAACCAGAGTGCTCTGCTGCTGTAATTGATTCATTGTAGAGTCCAGGAAGAGTTGAAGAAAATATGAACAAAAATCCATCCAAGAAAAATAATTACGGGATTTGGAGGAGACAGGTAGGGGATCTTGTTTCCTGGACATGTGCCTCCCATTGGCACCTCTGCTTCTGTACTTTCCCTGCTATAAAGGGAGAACGTCATCAGCCGAGGCTGTTTAACTTTTGGAGAGTTTGAGTTTGTGAGTATATTATCTGTGTAGCCCCTGTGTCATATTGGAGAACTAATCTCAGACTGGTAACCTGGTCAGCTGTCTGTGGTTTGTGGGGATTTTTTTTGTCTATGGTGTTGTTTATTTTTTTTTCCCATTGGCATACAGAAAAAAATCTAACAAAGTGGAAAAAATATCAATGGATTCAACGGTATTTTTTTCTGTAGGCTTTTAAAAAGAGCATTATAGTGGTACTAAATTTTGAGGATGCTTTGAATGTTTGACATGAAAATGAGAAAACCTCATAGGTTATGGAACAGAAGTAACTGATACGGGAAGGGGATGAAAAAATAAATAGTACAGAAATTTTTAAAATATTTTGATATTGTGGATGAAATATTTTTGTGAGTAGTAAGTAGGACCAGGATTCTCTTGGGGTTTTAGCTTTTCATTTCTAATGTATCAATTATTTCTTCTGGAAAGTGCTAAGGTAGCCACCTTACCCCATAATCTATTATTTGAAAATAGGCAATTAGGAGAGCAAATAATTTAATATTAGTTGACAGATCATTAGCCCATAGTACAAAAAGTAAGAAAAGGCAGGAGCCTAAGGAGGCAATAGCTATATTTGGAGTTGAGGAAGAAAAAAGGTCTTAATAGTGAAGTGTGGTAATAGCTAGAGGATAGGCACAAGAAAGCAGAAAATTGCTGGTACACAAAAAATTTGGACTGTGTCTTGCCACTGAAGCTGAGTCAGCTTGAATCTGAACACTAATTGGCACTCATAGGCTGCTCTCTGTACTTGTGCATGACCTGGACCTGTCTTGGGTGACAGTATGTGCTGAGTATCTGAGTGAATGACAGCCACAATGAGCAAATTTGGGTCTAATTTCCCAGGGGGCTGGGTCTTCATTAGGGAAAATTTTTTTTTGAATGACTGAAAACAGAGCCGAGTCCTGGTGAAGGTAAAATATCTGGAGGATTTAATGTGCTAAGATTAGATTTATGCATCCTACCGTTTCAGGAGGGAGGAAGTGGGAGGACGTGTTGGAGTGAGGGGGTACAGACTGGAACATCAGAGTGAAATGGGAATTTGATGAGGCTGAAATGGGAAGCTGGATGGTCCCATGAGCAGCCTTTTAAAATAGAGATTTTCTTTAAAAGAGTGATTTAGGGCCATCCGAAACCTACAGTCAAGCTTCTTGACTTTCTAGATCACATTATTCATGGTATGGGAAAAAAAACCTTCTTACAGACTTCCCCTGGTGAAGAAGGAAAGGTATAGGAAATACCGACACTACATGTCAGGCTGCTGCCAGACCCGTGTGGTAATGCGCGTATCCCATATGAGAACCATCCCACCAGAAAACAGCAGCAGCAGCAACAGGAGATGAATGTCCTGAGACAGGGAAGAGCATGTTCAGCAGGAAAACTGGATATATGTTTTTCTTCCAAGAATTTAAAATGAGATCGCAGCAAAGACCTGGGCTGGAACCAAAACCTAATCTTTTACTCTAGGCAACTCAGTAAAACTGATTCTATTGTCAATTTTGGGGATTTAAATTTCTGTATGATAAATCTCCATCTGGACAGTCACTACCCAAAATATAGTTTGCTAAATACTACATTGTGATTTTGGATAGCTTTTAATTATAACTATAATTAGAATAGTCATTTTTCAAAGTATTTTTCTTTTCTCTCACTTTTTTTAAGGAAAAGCAAAAAACTTTTGGAATAGAAAAAAAAGTTTGTTCCTTTTTAGTGTCCATTCAGTATGCTGACCTTTTGTTAAATTTTCTTCTCCTCTCTCCCGGTATTAAAAGTTGTATTTAATTACGTTTCTTTTTTTCATTGTGAATTATTAGGAGGTAGTATCTGTACTGGTGATTAAAACAAACGTGGAGTTTTCTGTATTCCCTCAGAAACCTGGATACTGAATAGCTTAGAACAATATACTTCAATATTATCTCATTATATGTGTGGGTTTGTTTGAACAAATCTCTAAGAGAATAGAATCACTGCTCTCTTTATAGTTTAAAAACCCCATTCTGCAAAGACATTTGCATAACAGTTTAGTAGCTACTCACAATTTGTGAACTATATACCTTTCTGAGTTTGAAGTGCATTCTTAGAGGGGCCATTTAAGATATTTTCTAGATTGCTGGTTGGGTATCTAGTTATGTAAGATTATTCTATAGACAGTTCAGTATAGATCTCGTTAAAACTGATATCTATATTTAAAATACATAACCTTCATTTAAAGTAGACATGGAATTTAAATGACATGTTTGGACTGAATAAACATAGATTTATGGAGGAAAGTCAGTTTAGCTGAGTAACAGCATAAACAAACGTGATTAGTAGTGGAGCCTGTCCCTCCAACACCTGAACATCACATAAATATAGTACAGCATTTGCAGAAAAAAAATAGGAGTGATCTTTCAACTCAAATGGTAGCTGACAATACTAAGGAGCTGTCAGCAGGATGATTCCCTCTTGTTTTTCTGATTTTTTTCTTTTGTTTTATATTCTCTGTGTGTAGGTTTATGATTGCATCAGAGAAGTCCTGGATTCCACCGACATCTTCTGGCAAGGTTCTCCTTCAGCTGCTTATCTGTCTCTCCTCTCAGTCAGACGAGGTCTCTGCTTACGAAGCGCATAAGGGTGCTCTCAGAAAACGGCTTGTGCTGAGTTTTGTCTCACTGGATTTCAGATGTGTCCGGGATCGACACCTGAATCAGAGGTAGTCACCCTAAACTCCCTGTGTATTTAAAGGAGAGAAACATATATTTTTTAGTACATGATTCCCCTGATCCATTTTCAGTTTCTTCTGACTTACATCCTGTTTCTTTCCACTGGCTGTAATGGAAATCCAGGAGGGTAAGGATACCAGGTGTAGGTATATCCCCTTTGTCAGAGGAACGACACATTTCTGTACAGCAATTGACATTTTTAATGGCTGTTGTCCATGAATATTTCACAAACCATTTCACTAGTACAGGAGAGCGAAGTAAAGGAGAAGGGAACTTGTAGCACTGATTGTTGAGGAAATAAGATTATCTAAATAGAGAAACAAATAGTTCCGACTGGAATTTAATTTGAAGTTAAAGTTTGCAAACACAGCTACCTCGGCTTGTGCTGTTTCTTAAGTGCTGCTTCTATGCACTTGTACAAACTTTTTAATATGTAAAAAATGGCTTGGGCCCAAATGAATTCCTGCAAGTTCATTCTACAGCTTTGTTTCCTATGTGTTTGTGTGGGACAGATTTTCTGTAGCTTTTTGGGTTTGCTCAGCTACAAAGTACAGGTTCATTAGAGAAGTTCTGAAGTTCGGGAGGCCCTGTGGATACGAGCTGTAGCCAGAAAACAGGGGACTAAGGTGGGATTACAGCTGACTGAAATTTTCTAGTGAGTGGAGATGAACAGGGATGCTGTGTACTTTTAGTTTCAATTAAGGATAATCAAAGCTTCCTTACCTGTTAATTTTTGAGCTATAGAATTATCTTATTGGAAAAAAAAATCAGACAACTCTATTTGAAGTACTGCTTCATGCTGGAACTTCCTGAGCTAGTCTAGATGGAAAAAATTAATTAGTGTGTTTGTATCTATAAAACTGATATTTCAGACCACAGAAATTTACCCTTTCTACCTAGAGTGAGCCCAATGGTATGTGCTTGAACTAGAGACATCTGGCTTGGTACAAATGTCTGTTGTGGCTGGTTCTCATGGGCTTATGCCAGACTCTAGAAGGTGCAATTCTCTATAGTTCTCCACTTTTTTCTTGTCACACATAAAAATAAATTTATTCTGTTTTAATTATATCATGGATTCATATTAAAACATAACAAAGCTATAAGCCAGTTTAATGCTTATTGTAAATGTAATTCATAATGAACTTGTGTCAAAATTAGCTTCACCACTGGTTTCTGTATACCATGTCACAGAAGTATGTGAGCTATTGACAAGTACCAACATTTCATCAGAGATCTTTGCCATCTTCTAGAAGCCCTGACTTCTAGAGGAGAGACCCTAGTTGTTTATTAGAAAAAGAGGAGAATGTGTTTTAGATCTCTTGGCTCAGCTGCTCTGCAGGGAAAAGCCCGAAAATATGACCTTAATCCTCCTCAGTGTCCAGACACCATGAAAGACAAAGGGATCCATCATGAGAAAGTGATTTTTGAAGGGCACTTGAGGAAGGGTATTGTTTCAGGAGAGGAAAAGGCTGACTAATGAAATAATGCTAGGAACTGGCAAAACTGTCTGTGTTCTGGAACTGAATTCTGCCTACACAACCAGAGGCACAGAAATGACTTCTCCCTTTTGTCTTGTGTGTGACAGCTAACAACTTAATCTGCTGTGTTTGTTGTGCAGGTCAGATGCTCTCCTTGGTTAGTAGCTTACAGGACAAAAAGTGCCCGTGCTTGTGAAACAATTACTCTGATCCTCTGATTGTTCTTGTGTTATAAAGCAAGATAATCTTTCAGATATTAAACAGATGCATTTAGGTTCTGAATAATTTGACACTCAGCAGTGTGCTGGGTGTTCTGATCACCCAGTTGTGGGCCCATGTTTCATTTGGAGGTCACCTTAACAAAAGGAGGTGTCATGAACACTAACTTGTCATGCCCCTTTGATCAGTCGCTTATGCAAAGTTACTTTATTTCCCTTTCAACGAAAATTCTTGCTGAAGTAAGAGATGTGAGGTTTGCAGGAGGCTTGGCTGATTCAGGGTTGGCCACTGTGTAAAACAGCATTGGGCATGACCAAAGTCTCTTCTCTCTTCTGATCCTTATATTTCTCATACTAGTTTGTAAAACTTGAGCAGGAATGTGTGAGCATGGAGGAGCAGACTGGAAGTGATGAGAACTGGATTTTCTTCGGTGCCTGTTTGTCCCTCCTGGGATGACTGTTTGCAAAGTGAGCGAACAGTCCTCTTGGACAAAGGGGAGATAACGCCTTCTGTAATAAATGTTTGCTTCCTTTGAGCTCATCCTCTTTATCACTTCAGTTGCCCCCTTCTCATCACATCCACTGTTTCATAGAATCATAGATTCATAGAACGGTTTGGGCTGGAAGGGACCTTAAAGATCATTGAGTTCCAACACCCCTGCCACGGGCAGGGACACCTCCCACTAGCTCAAAAGCCTCATCCAGCCTGGCCTTGAACCTCTTCAGGGATGGGGCATCCACAGCTTCTCTGGGCAACCTGTGCCACTGCCTCACCACCCTCACAGGAAATAGTTTCTTCCCAATATCTAATTTAAATCTACTCTCTTTCAGCTTAAAACCATTACCCTTTGTCCTATCACTACACTAGGTTGTCTGGGTGCTGTCAACCACTGCTGGCACCACTGGAAGTTTTAGAGAGGCTGGTGTGTGTGGTGTTTTACTTTAGTCCAGATGGAGGCTTAATCCTTGCTGAGATGTGCGTCAGGATGGCAACTGAGGCTGTTCCTGGTCTGCCACCCTCCTTCCTGAAGAGTCCTAAGGGCTGCTGTCATGTGAACCAAACCCTTCCCCAGTTACCCCCACTACTCCCTGGTCCTCAGCACAGAACAGCTGCTCATGTTGGCTTGCATAGATGTGTGCTCGGGAAGGTGTGCAAGCCTCCTTCATTCCTTGCTGCACCCTTTGGGTTAGGTGATTTAAAAGTGCTTCAGTGTTTGTTCACTGGCTGGTCCTTGCCCATCTCTTTTTCTTGCTTTTTTAAGGGCATCAGCTTGTATGAGAAGAGGAAATGGACAACTGGCCCTGTTAGGATTGCTGCACAAATTGGCACTGTATCATTTCCTTGTTTATGCTCAGATAAACTTTAATTTCTGTCTGTTTTAATATTCAGACAGTGTGAATAAAGTCTGACTGTGTAACAGAGTACTCGATACATGAATAGTGTGCTTTACTGCTTGCTTGAATACACTGGTTCATTAAATGAAGGATGAAACCAGTGTACCAGTCCAGAATCTGGAGACTGGCATGTTTGTGGTGACTTGGGTGCTCTGTTGCCTTCATATCTCAGGGAGACTTAAGTCACAGGAAAACCCCTTGTCCACGCCTTGCTTCCCCATTGCTTTGGATTTCTAACCCCAAGGTAGCTGAAGCATTGTCTTTGCACCCTCATTTCTTCTCAGCTCTTCAGTATACCTCTGGCACAGAGATTCAATATCCATATGATTAGAAGGAGGCTCAGGTTTATGCAAAGCTATTCCTTCTTGAAGCGTGGTGGGTTAGCATTGTCTATCTAGCTCCTTGCCTGGAACTCTCTCTTTCTCCATCTTTTTTCCTCGGATATTGCACTGGCAGAAGAGGGAGTGCAGCAAGAATGTAACTGGTGGTGAACATACAGTCCAGATAGTTTTGATCTTGTGGTTTAACATACAGTGGTTTTAGGGCTATGTATAAAACCAGTGAGGCATATAGACTCTTAGAGGTTCAGGAGGTCCCAGCAAGGAGCGTAATTGTTCCAGAAATGAACCTGTTGGGTTATGAGTGTAAACATGTCTTTTTGTCAGTCTCTGTAGTATAGTTGCTGTGCTTCTGAGGAAAATGACGCTTCAGAGGAGAAAGAAGTAATACAAGATGCAGGAAAGCTTGTTCTTCGTATCAAAGACAAGACAGCAACACAATTTACTGATTTGTGCACGTTGTCATTTGGATGTTAATTTATTGTCATTTTGAAGCAGTAATATCCTCAAAATAAGTAGAGTTGTTTCTAATTGGTTTATTTTTAAAAAGCCATGTTCAATTCCTCTCTTCAGGTTTCATGCTTACACCTCAGACACACTGCATGAAGAAACTTGTTCTTTTAGATGTCATCAATTATTGCCAGAATAGGCTTCTGAGGGAGGAAGTGGTCTATAGTCTAGATGGAAAAAATTAATTGGATCTCTATAGTTCTCCACAGATCATCTAGTCCAATCCCCCTGCCAGTTCTTGATAAATTGGTAAGACTTGGCTATTTTTAGTAAGGCCCAATCATAGTCCCATTAAGTCTTTATTTCAGTAGCCTGCGATGAGGATCAGCTAAAATCACAAGACGAGGTTCAGAAGTAGAAAGTGGATTAGGAAACTGAAACTTTTGTTATCTCCCTTACTCATACGGAACTCACAAGGGAAGGATACCATGCAGAGGCAGCTTTTCCCACCCATTTCACCCAAAGCAGTTGGGAAATTATTTTTATTGTGTTGTATTTGAAGGTGGTGATTGAAAGCCTCTTTGCAAGTGTATTTTTGTTAAGCAGGCAAAAGAAAATACAGGGACACTGTGAAACTGCTTTACATTTTGCCATTGGTAGGAGATGGGGTTATTTAGCAATAAAGATTACTGCACAGGCAGCTTACCTACACACTGTCTCCGTCTTCCCACTACAGTTACGTACACTCACACATACGCCACCTTATCCAGCAGAATTGTCTGTATACAAATAAACTGCAAAACAACTTCTAATTATGTTATAAGAAAGCAAAACTATGTTCATGTTTTGTCTTGTGATGCTTTCGTATCAATCACTGGCTGGCACCTCATGTTTATTATTCATACGAGGGGTTGTAAGGTAGGCCATTTTTCCTTATTCTTATGCAGGACAGATTAATTTTCTGGTCATGGGTTATAGATATGAAGAGCTTTTGTTTATAGAACCATTATGTAAACTCTTCAACCTGCTTGTAGTTTATAGAGCATAGACAGCATGATTCTCTTCCTACTTATACAAGCTTCAGACTGCTGTAACTCATGGGAATTCACTGAAGTCATTCCTGGCTTACAGCAACGTAGGAAAAGAATGGGAGAATGCTTAACTTTAACAAAATGGAACCGGTTTGCAGTTCATAATGCCTGGCATTATGCATTCCTGGAACATTAAAATTCCGTGAATCTTGTAGGAAGGCGTTTTCTTTGTCAGAAGGCTGTTAATGGGGTTTGTTTTGGCAATCAGGAACCAACACCATTCAAATGGTAAGCTTCTAAGTCTCTTCCACATTGGATGTGAAGTTTCAGCCTGTACTGCTTGCTTTTGGAGCTCTGGGTTTTCCACTACCAAGGTTTGCACCCCAGTGTTCACAGAAGGGAAAGGTAGATGTGCGGGCTATACGCAGATTAGGTACAAAGTTGTTATGTGCCAATGTTGTTTATGAGAATCCTGCTGAAATTGTATGTGTTTTGTACAGGACTCAGTTCTTTGTAGGTCTGGAAACGGTGGGATATGGAGTCTCTTCTCAGCTGCCTCTGAAGCTGACTTGGTTAGTGGACGTTAGCTTCCATCAGAAATCCTTCAAGAAGCTTTTTGGTAATATCAGTGTCTGGTAAACCAAAGGTTCAATTAGTGTGTGGACTGGAGAAACTGTTAGAGGTGACTGCATGGGATGCATGGCATCATCCTACTGACCTGCCACTGCCTGTGCTGTCATTGCTGTGGGCAGGGAATCCTCTGCTGCAGAGCTGCCTGAATGGCACTATTCATATGTTCCCCTTCCTGTTCTCTTTTCCTTTTTCTGGAGTTCACTGCTTTGACTGTGTAAGCCAGGGGTCCTTAAGGAAAGTTACCTAGGAAGATCATCAAAGCACTGACTTAATAATAATGAACGTTAGTAAATCTGTATTTTCTATCTCTGAAGGAAATAAATAAGGAGCAGAAATTACTGAGCACTTGGAAGGACATTTAGCTAACAACATTGCACCCTTTTCAGAAAATCACTTCTGACTAGCATCTAGTCATTTCTTGCATGACCCTGGTATTCTACTTGTGTTCTTGGTGTGTTTTTCCCACATTATTTGTTCACACAGTGCTCTTCTGTTGCATTATTAATGGTAACCTTTTCCTGGCATGCTGTCTTGTTAGTCAGCCATTGTTTTGACCTCTTGGCCTGATTTATCTGGGAGGAAAATGTCAATGGACAAACTTGTAGCTTGTTTGGTGCCCCTTCAAGAATGCAGCTGTTGTTTTGTGGGTTTTTTTCCCCACCTGTGGTAATTTATAGCCACTGCTACCCTTGAAAGTGAGGAGCACAAAGGTGAGCCTGTAATTATAGCTAAAGGCAGATCCCTGGAACACTGTGCTTTGCCCAAGTGCTGTGCTTTGCATCAGAATTTCAAATGAAGCCAGTCTGTGATCTAGGAGAAACCAAACAGCAGCAGGAGCCTGTAACCAACTAACCAACCAACCAACACAACCTCCTGCTTGACCCAACAGGTGATGAGAGAAACACAAACACAAAAGCTTTCTCTGGAGAGATGTTTGCAGATGACAGCTAGCGTTCGTCTTTTGCTGTTTTATCTAAACACAACTGGATGATTAAGGTTTGCTTTTTTTCTGAAGGAAGTGTATAATGATTGCCTGATTTTCACTAGTGTTTCTTGCAAGGTAGCTGTCAAGCTGCTGGGAATTCCAGATCAGAATAATAATGACAGGATTATCCTAGCTCTGCTGGATGATGTTATTTTCCTAATGTTTCCCCTGAGCTTTGTTTGAGGTCTTTTACTAGTCTTTTTCTTAGACAGAGAAATGGAAAGAAATACTTGTTTTGCTCTTCTAGCAATCCCTAGATAGGAGAAGGGTTATAAATACTAAATTTTCTATCCAGACACATTTTCACACATTTACTGCTGTCATTTTTCAAAAAACCACTTAATTGTAATGAATATTGTTGAAGGCTCTGGCATATGATCACCGTAAGTGTCAATAAATATTTGGAGCTTAATGTTGAGTTGGTCTAATGGAAGACAGTGTTTCTTCTTGACTCTAGTAACTTTGGATGGTGCTCTAAGTGCTCTCTCAGACTTTTGATGTCTGCTTATCTTTCCACTGAAATCTGATGATCTTAGTGTAGCTGAGAGTGTTTGAAGAGTGAGAATAAAAGGAGGAACTGAGTTATTTGACAGTAGATCTGATAGAGAAGGAAAAGAATAATGTTGTAGGAAAGAAGTTGTGATCTTAAATATTTACTGCTCTGTTGTCAGTATTTCTGGACTGATTTAATATGGCATTATAAAAAAAAATAAAGTGAATTGTTCCAAACACACTTTGATTTTATATGAAAAAATAAATTTAGCTGCAACCCACTAAATGTTTAGGAAAGTAACAGATATTGTCTTGTATAAAGAACCCAAGATCAATATCACTAACTTTTTAAAAGGACCTAAAGTTGTGCTTTTATTGTGTGTTATAAATAATATTGTCCTTAGTATTGTGTCCTCAGGCAAACAGATCAGGAACTCTTTAAGGAGCAGAATTTGAGTTCAGTGTGCTCAGGTTTGTGCTGGCTGTGTCTAAGTTTCACATATTTCCATAACCTTTTTGTGTTTGGATTTTTTCCCCTAAAATGTTTGCCTCCTTTTTTGGGGGATGGCTGTGTTTTCTAGGGTTACTTCTTTGGCCCTGGTTCAGATAGATATAGCTAAAGAACAAAATATTGCCTTCAGAACATTCCTTTTAGAGCTAAACAGGGATATGTTTAGCAATATGCTGGGATATCTATGGAACTGTAGTTTTTCAGTTGTTTTGGTGGAAAACCAAAATGTAATGTAACTCTTGTAAATTTATGTGTAAATTATATTATTTTTTAAGTGGGGCTGTGTGGAAACCAGGGCTTTTCCTGCTAAGTGTGCAGCTGTTGAAATGAACGGGTAGGTTGTAATTTCTCTACTGCTCATGTACAATTCAGAAGCACCTTTATGTACCAGCGCGCTCTGTAGCTCAGTACAGGATTTGTTCTGAGGCAGAAGTGGGTCCTGAGCAATTTTACAGCCACCATGGCCAGCATTTTAGTTCTGGCCAGTGAGTGGTGAAGTGTCCACAGCTCTTTCCACATCCTTGGACCCAGGATCATAAATTCTGGGCAAATGGTACCTTCTTGGCTGTTTAAGAGTGCAGGCAGTTTTCAGGCAGGACAGAAGTCAAGAAGTTGTTTGTTCACACACAAACTCTGTTTCAGGCATTGAGATGTTTCGCCAGGCAGTGGTCAGCCTAACAACCCAGGGTGGTGTCCCAAGAGCTACCAATGTCAAAGGGCTTAGAGGAAAAGTTGCAAAAACCACCCTGAATAACTTTTCCAGAGATGAAGCCCAGCTTCTCATTAGCTGTTTTCTACATGTTGTTGTTCATTGGATGTATTTTCACACTGATGAAAGGATCTATCTGGGATTTGTATGGACACTGTTAGAGCCACATCCCCACACCTTTGTCTTTGTATTTTTATTTTTTTAATTAGATTTAAATATAAAGCTTCCTGACTGCTAATTTAATTACATTTTATTATCGACTATTTTTCTGGTAGTATCCTGTCTTTGACTGTCCGGGTTGGACTCTGAAGGGAGCTAGTTAGAAGCATATCTCCAAGGGCAAGGTTTAGAGAGGAACGATTCCAAATGAAGGGTCTGTGCTGAAGGAAGGGATAGTGGTCAATATAAGCAGAGAAAAGGTGTATGATGCTTTCCCCTGAATTTTGTTTCCATTTTCTTCCAAGGCACATTACCATGCAAAATTTGCCTGAGCTCTTAGGTCTAAAGAAGACCTCATGTGTACATATCCACCAATGCAAATTAAAAAAAAAGCCCCTTCTGAAGTAGTTATTTTAAATAGCCTAATAGTAATTTATATAACCTGTGAAGTTGTAGTAGAAATACTATACACATATATGCACCTCTAGAAGATGCTTGTTGGGCCTCAATGGATGTGTGGTTACAGATCAGTAAGCATTAAATTTATTATTTCTTGTTATTCTTAGAAACCCACCAAAACACTGAATTAGAGCACAAAAGGACACATGTTTAGGGTCAGGTTTGTGCTTAAAGCAAGAGCTCAGCAGCTGTGTATATCCTGCCTCTCCCTGCCCCTATGAATTCTTCCCCAAATTGCTGTCCTTTGTGAAGCCTGGAGCAGATTTGCCGGCAAGGCACAAGTTGGTCCTTGGGTAGAGAGAGCCAAACCGCTCCTCCTGCCAGAGCTTTTCTTCCACAAGGGACCACCACGTCCTCGGGCATGGCTGTCCTGGCTTTGTTGGGAATGCAGCAGTGAATTAGGATCAGCTGGCTAAAGCTGTTACTGCCCGTAGCTGCTGCTCCACCCCTCCGGTGGTAAACCAACTTTGATGTCAGGTTATCTTAAAACCCTGGGCTGAAAAGCGGGGTGGGTTAGGAGGTGATTCATGAGTGGATCAGACATCCCTGCCTCAGGGGAGCAACATCTGTTCGGCAGGTGAGGAGGAAGGCAGGGAGTGGTCGCAGCTTCAGCCCTCCAGTTTTCATCTGCTGCTGCATGTCTGTCAGAGCCCTGCGGTCACGGGTTGCCCTTGATTCAAATGTCCTTCCCGGGCTGAGTCGCTGCCCGTTGTTCTCAGTGGGGTTGAGGTTTACAGGATCAAAGGTTCTGGCTTTGCTCGACATATGGCCGCAGGCTTATTGCAGGAGTGAACTCTTCCTACCAGGTGAGCCTGAGCTGTGCGTTGCTTTCTCTAGCCCTCAGCGCAGGCAGCCCAGGGAGAGGAAGGACTGCAGTTTGAAACTCCAGCAGTTGCCTTTTCCTCCTGCTTTTTCAGTTTCTCTGGCATCTTCTCCAACTTACAGGTTTTGTCAATACCTGCACTTAATTTTACAAAGCTCAGTCATTTTCTCTGCTTACATTGCACTATGGTTTTCTAACACATTTCAGGAAATATTTAACCCCTTCAGACCTTAGACAGTGCTCATTCAGCTGCAGGCAGCAGTTAGCCATCCAAATTCCACAGGGATAGCCTGGGCAACAGTGTTTAGGGTCAAGTTTGTGCTTGTACCCTCTTATAGAGTATCCCAGTTGTTATCAAGCTAAGGACCACCTATCACAGGCAAAAATCCATGGTCAGTCCTGGATGTTGTAAACAGAATGTTTAACTTCAAAAATCTGTCTGTGATTTCAATTTTCTTCTCTTTTGTTTGGTGGCTTGCTTTTATCTGTAGAAGTTTGTATGTGGTTCTATTAAAAATTGTCATCCACGAACAATTTCCCGGTGTCTTTAGACTACAGACTGAGGAATGCCAATCATCTAAAAAGTCTTGCCGGCCTTTGAGAAATTGCAGTCACAGCCAAAGTCTTAGTAAAGCTGAAGTTGCTGAAAGCTGTCAATTACACTTGTATTTTCTTGACTAACCTCCCAAACTCGAGGAATTGATTTGCCTGATGAAATTTATATTGTGTCACACTGTGTCACAGCCTCTGGGACTGTACCTAATCTACACCTAGAATATATTCTGGGTTCAACTATGGTATAGGCAGATATCCTCTGAATAGCAGCTAGATTTGAGGAGTATAATATCTCTTGGGATGCGTGCAGATGCGGAATTGGGAAGAGGGTATGCCCCCCTGCCTTGGAGTGGAGCACCTGCCAAACCTGGCAATACGGATGTAGCTCAAACCTCTTCTGTTTCTGCTTATGATGATGAAAATAGCATCGCTAAATAGTGCTGCCTTTCTTACTGGCATGAATTCCACTAAAAAGAGAAGACAAACACCTGTTCTTGTATTTTATGCTGAAGAAACTAGTTGTATTGGATGTGGTGCTGAAAGAAGGAAGCACAGTGTAGAATGCTCTGGCAGGACTTATTTAGCAGAGACAAATAAGGAGAAAAAATGTCAGAAAGCAGAAGATATATGAGCAAGCAGGACAAACCATTTCATGAAAGGTTTCATCAGAAATTGAAGTTGTTCTCCTTGGTTCTTTTAATCCTTTTTAAAAAAAAGTTTTCCAGCCATTGCCTCTTATTTATATGTATTAGTTAGTGAGAAGCACAGGAGTAGTGCTGCTGGTGCTCAGCCCCTGCCAAAGTGTAAGAGCTGGAGTGGAGCTCCTCCCAACTCCCATGAACTCTGAGCACTGGAAAAATAGAAATGCAGATCCCCAGAACAGGCAACAAAAAATTGATAGTCCCAGTGAAATACATCCTTACACTCTCCAAAACTTTGTTCTGCTAAAAGCCCCATGCTTTTCCTATGGCCAGCTCACATCCCATCATTTTGTAGTTATGAGGTTACTGTTCTTCTAAGATGCTGAATCAGATCTGTACCTTAGAACAGGAAAATATTAGGCATGATGTGTCCCTTCGCTCATTTTTAGTCTGCCAATAATGAACCAAGATTGACTTGACTCTGTAGAGGTACAGGGCTAGGTTCAGGTTAGTTGTACACTAGGTACACTTGCATGATTGGTAGGAAAAATGTCTTCAAAACCCCCCAAAGAAGTTGCTAGTTCTCTGAGATAAAACATTCCCCCTCTGTATTCCCACCGGCTCACTTTCTGTTCTTCCTTTTGTAAACCCCCTAAATGAACAAGGGATTGTTTGTTTTCAGTTAATTAAAACTATTAACTAGATAATTTCATTATCCCGGGCTTATTGAATCACTCTGCTTTTAGAATGAGTAAGAAAGATTTGATCAAGTAAACATGTATAGCTTGGGAAAGCATCTGTTTAATGTGGGAACTGGCATGGGTTTATGCCAAATTTTATTTATTTTAGTTTGGGTTTTTTTAGGTACCAAAGGTAAGATGTGAGTAAAGGTCATCAGATATTTAATCTCTTTCTACCTCTCTGTAGTGAGTGCTGGTGTTGCATCAGGTATGGTGTTGGGCATGTTCTTACTCCTTCCATTGCCTTCCTTACTCCCTTCTGATCAGTCTCTCCTCTCTTGTTCTGCCTCAGTTTAATGGATGAAGTTAACTAAACCAGATGGCATGTTCCAGGGGCTTGCACGTGTTTGAGGGTGGAAAAGGCACCACAGAGAGGGACAGCCTTGCCCTAGACCCTTTGGCAGACTCCCCTGAACCTCTTTTCCACATAACCCTTGGGATGCAGCACATCCCAGTGTGTCTAATTGCACTGTAGTGAGGGATTAAGATCCACAGCTATAACCTGCCTCAGAAGGAGAACAGGAAAGAGGGAAG
>VZTO01002683.1:0-55275 GCA_013400615.1 Syrrhaptes paradoxus | reverse complement strand
TCTAGAGGTTCATCTGACATTTGTTTGTGACAAACAAGTAAATGAAGACCACCGTCTGTATGGACAATAGCTTTAAAGGAAGAAGATATAAATGAAGGGAATGCTCCGGTGGGGGGTTGGACTAGATGGTCTTTCGAGGTCCCTCCCATTCTCTAACATTCTGTGATTCTGTGAATTATTCATAAGCTACTTTTTCTATCATTGAGAACAAAGTAAAATCTGCATATTGTCCATCATGTTGATTGAGGGTTAATTTGCGTGTAGTTCAACAGCTGACGGGGACATGAAAGGCATGTAAGGTAAGACCTTAGCACATATGCACAAGACTCCATTGTATTTGCATGTAAACGCAAATTACCTCTGACCTCAAAGGGATGTGGGAAGCAGAGCATGTTTCATCTGATGTTTGCAATGTATCTCATATCTTATTCCTTTAGCGGTGAAACAGTGAGAGTTCAACACCAGGTCCAGCCTTTCCAAACTCGTTGGCTATCCCAGGGAGGTGCTGTTTGGGCTCTGAGTGCACCAGCAGCTCCACAACCTTTTTCCCCACTCCTAGAGGTTTTGTTGCTGACATTCAAGGCAAGCTCTGAGATGGTGCATCTCTGTGACCTTGCACAAACACATAGTTTATGTTCCTAACCTGAATAATTCTCTGGAAGTGTCTGTCACTCGCCAAGTACCACAGGGAGCAATTAGGAGCTGGATAACCTGCTGGGCTGTAATAATTTCTTAAAACTGGATGCATGAAAACACTATTAAAAGTCAGAGAATTACTCCTTAGAAATGTTTCCTCTTTGGCACACCTGAAACTGATTGAAAGTAAATTCAGAAAGGAACCTTTTTAATTTTAATAACTGTCAAAAAAAAAAAAGGAGGTAGCTGCTCAAAAAAGTCCAAGTGATTCTCTTAATAGATTTTGGAAGATATATTACGTTTTTGGAATATAGGAAAGAAACACTGTGTTCAGCAGAAAAATCGGAATCTTTTTTTTTTTTGAAAGATGAATATCGCTACCTATCCAATCCTATTCCATGGTTTAATTTGTTTGGGATTAAAAATCAAGTGCAAATTATGGTGTCCCCTGAAAGCCAAATCAGTCAAAGCTTTTCATACATCTACCACAACTTTAATGAATTTAGANAGTCAAAGCTTTTCATACATCTACCACAACTTTAATGAATTTAGAAAAGTCATAAGAAAAACATCTTGCTGTATCAAGGCTTTTATGCTGGTCTTCAACCATTCAGTCTTAGTGGAAAACACAGAGAGGGACATAGTCTCCGTTAGATGACTCTTTCAGCACTTCTTGGATCCTTCAGTGAAATGCATGTTGTTGGTCTGCTGTGTGGCTCAGATACGGTGCTGAATACCTTACTCAGATGAGCAGATCCTTACTTAATATCAAGGTTTGTCTCTGCTGTAGTGCAAGCAGGAACACTTTCAGTCACGTTTCCTCTGCCACCTAGACTTGTAGGTTTTAAACTCTTCATGCTATAAAAGCTGATTATGGTATGATTCCTATAAATTCTATCCATCCAAATACCACTGTTATTAAACATACCATCCTGATAAGTATGAAAGAATGTGGAAATAGGTAAAGAATAAATAACACTGCAGAG
Organism: Syrrhaptes paradoxus; assembly: GCA_013400615.1. Lineage (NCBI taxonomy): Eukaryota > Metazoa > Chordata > Aves > Pterocliformes > Pteroclidae > Syrrhaptes > Syrrhaptes paradoxus. The sequence continues at coordinate 53,653 of VZTO01002683.1, read as the reverse complement.
AAAGAATTGTTCTTTTGCAACCAGTAAATGTACAAAAACTTTCATCAATATGAATATCACAATGCACCCACGACTAAGAGGAAGGAAAAAAGAAATAACATTTAGTAATTAGTATTTGCTCAAAATTAATCCTTAGACCACATAGTATATAAGGCATTGTGGACATGTATTAATTTCTAAGCTCAGTGAAAACAGTGGCATTTCAGATATCAGTAGATCAAAACCATTAGAAATTCTGGTTAATTTCAAAGCAAATACTGAATATGTAATTGTAAAACTTTTGCAAGCTTCACTCATTTCTGTGATAATTGAATCTGCTGCAATAGATTATGAGAGCTAAAAAAAAAAAAGATAATTTAATGCTTACAGCTAGCTTGAATACATCTGCAGGGAGAGTGTTTACACACTGCGTAAGACAAAAATTGCACTCTGAAATAAATATCAGATCTTTTCAGAGCAATAAGGACCATGTCCATGGGAATCCTTCTAACTGTCACCCAGAATTCCAAAATAGTTGAAGGAACTCCTGTGAGGTATCCCTTGTCTCATGGTTCAGGAAAATCCTAAATAGCCACGAAGCAATAGAGAAGAGATTCTTGCAAAAGCAAGCGGTGTCTTCAACATGCTATGACAATATTTGTATTGATTCGGAATTTAATGAACTTTTCGGAGTGTCAAGAAGAAAATGATGTATTTAGGGAAAACAGGGAAAAAAAGAAAAAAAAGGAAAGTTAATCCTGCTGTACTCCATTAAGAGAATTAGAATTAATGTTTGCATTCCTTACATNATTCTGTATATGTATAAACTGATTCATTATCCATATTTAAAAAAAAAACCAAACTGTTAAATGTGAAATATAAGAGGAAAAATTGTTCTGAATGCATAACACGTTTTTCTGATACTTCCAGGAAAATGCTGGAGAAAATCCCAGAATCCAGTGAAAGAGATCTTTACTTGAAATCTAGAAATATATCTGGGCGCTCAGTTCAAGTGCCTGTATTGATAAATAACTTCTAAGGGATTGATGTAGAGAGAGTTCCAAAACTAATACTGAACTAAAACAAATGTAGAAGATGCATGCAGAAATTCTTCAAGTAACGGGAATGAGATAAAACCAATTTTTCTCCAAATGATGTCAGTTACGATTACCAGTGTATGTCAACAGTGAAAATGTGAGACTGCAAGAAGTGGAATCATGACACAGGTTTTGCAACACTCTGTTGCTGTGCTTGAAGTGGTTCCTGACTAGAAAATTATGGATACGATATTATAGAAGTTAGGTTGTTTGCAGGGACATGTCAGGAGTAAATTGACTCCAATTTTTGCTAATGGAAAGCTAACAGCTAATGGGATAGTAATTTCTGTGTGCCATATGGGCATAGGAGTATTTTCTAATTTTCTTCCATGAATATTATCTGTTCCTTTTTGTATGAGCACATTATGTTATAATTATTATTACTGCTTCCGGCTGAAATAAACAAGATATGACCACTGGAAGGTTAAATGAGAAAAAAAGACAATGGCACCCTCCCTTCAATTGAAATTATGCCAATGAATCAGAAAAGGCTGTGACATCTACATTTTTTAAAATACATTATCTGTGAAGCATTGCAAATCAGGAGGCAGATGGTTTGGTGTGCATTCAGGTGGAAGGTTCTGGAGAAGGAGTTAAAACTGGGCTTCATTTGAGGAAAATGTATCTGTTGCCTTGACACGGGTTTAACATGGAGAACTCATTTTTGAGCACTTTTCTGCACTGCCCAAAGCTTGATTGCCCCAGGCCCATATGACTTTTCCTTTTCCCTGTGGAATGGACCATCATGAACTGTATCAGCTAACAAAAAACAACACTGGAAAAAGGTTCTGCTTTGAAACCTAAAAATAATAATATTCTGTAATATCAGAAGTATCGGCTAATGGGGTACTAATTTTGCAGAAGGCAGACACTAAATGCCAGATACTCTGTAGGGCAATATAAACCAGCATGAATCCCAGTATCTTGTGATACAGATAAATAGGAAAGCAAAGGAGCTGTTACACCAAAGCATTTATGCACCTGTTTAAATCTCATTGGCTTCAGCAGTAAATGATTAAATCCTGCCTAAGGAAGATGGTATTAATAATATATTTAAAGTTAGCTCATACGTAAATGTTTTTCTGAGTCTAGGAAAGCCTTGAGAAGTCCTCAGAGCCAAGATGTCTGGTCAGTTCAAAGTAGTGTTATTCAGACTCACAGTTAAGGGCAATAAAGATCTCCTGTAGGTAACCTGATCACAAATACATCAGGATTACATTTGTAATAACACACCCATCTTAGAGGACATTTCAAAAGATATTTAAAAATTGAATTGCATTTAAACTTCGTTTGAAAAGAAGAATAAGTTTTGGAAAGTAACAAAAGTTATATTCAGCAAAAAAGTAATTTATACATCCTCTACTTAATAACCTCTCATATGCTTTAATAATTTAAACTACTTATCAATGGGAATGTCTTCTGTGTATACTTCAATTATTGCTTTTAATATATTTTCTCTCTTCTTTCATGTAGCATGCCACATGTACTCAATATGTCTCCAGTGCCTATTATCACTGTTCTTCTTGTATAATAAACTTCTTATCTGTGAGAATATGACCTTGACACTGTGAAAAAAGTCTTTTAAAGAATAGCTCAATTAAAATCTGATACCTCTGTTTAGGATTTGATTTCATTACTATTCATAAGACCATGCAACACTATTCGAGTCATGAGCTCTCATACAACTTGAATACTCGTTTCAAAAGGAGTCATTACAAAAATAATTTTTATTCTTGTCTCTGCCCTATTGACTTCCAGTCACCATGGAGTTCTCTTTGTTGACTTTGCAAAGGCCTCTGTTGCATGTTCATGCTACTGTTGTGATAGTAGTTGTTGATCAGGGTCCATTAGGAACACGTAAATTTAAATGCAAGATAGGTAAAGGTGGGTAGTAGAAAAGCCACATGCAAACCTGCCTTCATATCCGCAGTTTGTGTGTGTGACATTAAATGGACTGGGAAGGTAGCATAATCTACAGGACTGTCACTAAGGAGCATGAAGCTACATTTCCACCACTGATTAACTTTGGACGAGTCACTTAACCTGAATGTTTGTTTACCCATCTGTAAATGAGAATAATAATTGTCTACCTTGCAGAGGGTTATGGTTCTCAATTAATTAATTTTGCAAACTATCTTAAGAGTGACAGACAAAAAGCATTGCACACATGAAGTGGAAAGTAACGTTTCACTGAGCCGTAAGTTTGTCTTCAGGATTCTTGGATCTGCATCGGCATGGACATTCACCTTTTTGAAACAATCTCTTTCTTGGTTTTAAACTTCTGTTGTCTTCTTAATCAGTGAATATATTTCCTGTCTTCTCCTTTTCTGATTTCAAATCAGCAAGCTCTAAAAAAATAAGGAAAAACAATAAAACAACATCAAAGACTTTAATTTCCTGGAAGCTTCAAATATCTTTAACTAAAAGTGAATAAAATTATCTGCAATTTGCAGGACATGAATGGGGAGTAAACCAAAAAAGGAGTATGCACTGATTTGGATAAATGTCAACTTCAGCAAAGATATACGTGCAAACCGAGCATCTACAATGGTGAAAGAAAAGAAAAATTAACGTCAGGAGAGTCATACAAGTTAGAAAGTGATTCAGATAAAGTAAGGATAAAATGCAAGCTGTCAAAAATCAACCTGAGTGTAATGTTGCAAAGAACATGAACATTAATTAATAAAGATTTTTAACTATGTGTGTAAAAAAGAAATGAAAAAGAGAAATAATATATGTCGTGCAAACCCAAATACCTTGTCTTTCACTGAGAGGAAGGATGTGGAACAAAGGAAGAGAGAGAGGATGTGCAGTTGAAACAAATATTTTAAGAATATAATTATAATTTGAATTACTACACTCAAAGTAGAATTAATCTCAAATGGAAATGATAAAACAGATAAACACCATTGCAGAATGCTGAAATAAGTGGTACACTGGATTAAATCTAAATTTGTATCAATATCCATCATGGTGAGGATACAAAACTTGATTTTGGAACTGTGTCTATGATAAATATTTACAAAGAGCAGTTGGGAGTAGTTGTGGTAGGCACTAAGCTGCTAACCTACCCTTCAGCCATATGCAAACTAGCAGGTTTCATGGGAAAGAATAATTAGAAATATTGAGATACATAGAAAGGGGGAAAAAAGCAATGTAGAGAGCATGACAGATTGACACGATAGCTTTTGCTTGTTAAAATAATTGATTTTCTAGACAAATTGAAAAATAGCTATTATATTTTCAGTAAAGCATAGGAAACTGATGCTGCATTATAGACTATTTGTTAAACTGGATTAGAATAGTAGAAATTGAAAGGTGAAATTGAAAGGAGAAATTATAAGGCATTGTTCAGGAATAGAAAAAGGTAACTTTGTTTGTTTGTTTGTTTGTTTCTCTCAAAAAAAAAGTCTTGGGATCAAACTTAGCTGGTATCTGCTTCAATTGCCTTGCCATAATAATGTGTTAATAAAATGAGCAAACAACACCGTTTGAGGGCATAAGCGGTGTAGGTGATGAGAAATAAAACATGGAGACCACAGAAAGACACAAAAGACTCAAGTAAGGTATGTCATAAGACAATTTTTAATGTAAGAGAGTGTGACAAATTCAGTGACTGCTAACAAGAATTACCAGCATGAACAACCTTTGTTAGGTGGAGATGATACTTTTAGTTGATAGTCTGGTTGATTTGCATCACCAATCTGATGTAAGAGCAGACAGTGTGAGTGCAATCTTACATCAATCAAGGGACATTTAGTCATGGTAGGCAAGTGTTCAAACAGAGCACAGCTAAGACTTCTTCTGTGTCTGTGTACGAAGGAAGGATGAAAGAAATGTGAAGAAGAGGTTGAAGAATGATCAGAGCAGAAAAAGTGAACTAGAGGAGAATGGCTTGTTTAGCAGACAGACACCTAGAGCCTTATGGCGTCACCTGATTGCCTTATCAGTGACCCAGGCAGCCTGGACTCATCCTCTGTACTTTATGCCTTGGTAGTGTACATATGTAACTGTGGTCTGTATAGCTGTTTCTGACATAATACAAACCAGTTTTCACCTCTGCCTTCAGCTTTGAAATTGTTGAGCCATGTTCCCTTCTTCTTACTACTGAGAAGTCATAGAAAAATATCAAAAAATCTAGTTATCAAGCTACCGAGCAGAAGCCAGAACTAACCGGCTGATAGTGTGGTTTGGGTATCTGTTTCTGTAAACTTATTCATTGCGGTATTGAAGAGATTGTTCAGTACATAATTTAGGAACTCGAGTATCTGATTATCTCTGTCAGACTTCACGGTGCACAGGGCATGATGGATGAGGTTGTCCTACTTTGACTTTTCTCTCTATAAAAATTACAGTACTGTTGTTATTAATTGCAAAATTATCACAAAGCATTAAACGACTGTGAAATATTTATTCTTAATTCGAAAGGCCATATCATTGAAATCTTCCTAGCTGATCCTTGGAGCTTAGCTAGAATTAACGTTGTCAGGATTAGCATCTGATTGATAGTTTGACACTACCCATTTCTGACATTTCACTGGCATTATTTCATTTTGGGTTCAGTGGCACTTGCACAAATTGGAGAGTTTAAAATTATTTCTGATGTCTCAGCAGAAGGAAGGTCAATTAGCTGCTGAGACAGAAAATGTACAAGTCAAATGTTCTGAAATATACATTGAATTATCTAGAAACAAAGGGAAAGAATGCACTACTATACATTTTTAGCTGATGACAACAGTCTTAGCAGTGGAAAAAATAACCCAGTTTTTGGAAGGAAACAGCTGAAAAGCTTCTGCCTCCTAAGGAACATTCAATACAGCTTATATGGAAAAGAAAAAAAATAGAAAAAAATAAATATAATGTTGTCTGTACTAAGTAATCAACTTTTATGGCTCTACAGGAGAGAAAAGAGTACTTTTGCAATGATCACTAAGTAGTACCACCGCATAATGCGAGGGTGCAGCACTGAACTATTTACTTGATTATTTCAGATGTGTGGGTGATTGGAGCTTCTTTCTTGAACCACGGGCAGACCCTACAAGCTGCGGCTTAGTATCCACTGACTCAGTGGGAAGGTTGTTACAACCTTGAAGAATCTTGGTCTTTAAGAATAATATTGCTGCCAACTTAGAGGAGATAAGGGAGGAAATAAAAAAAGACTTTGAGAAAGCAGATGTTTTATAAAAAACAGCTCTGTGTTTTCTGGATATACTCTCTGATTACTATGAAATTCCAAAGAAAAAGAACTCTTAACATTTATAAAATTTGTAGAGTTTTAATAATTATTTTTTTGCCTTTAGTAATGATGTAATACTATATTAATTTTTATAAGTTTATTTTAACTCCATATTCATATTCTTCATTAATTTTTATGCAGTTTTGGGTTAATTAATCTAAACCTCTATTTACATATTGCAGTTTCTGTTTCTTTCAAATTACAGAGGATTTTTTCAACATGATAGGAGATTGCCTGTAATGAAAATGCTGGCAGTAGTAGAAGTCTCTGCAGGACAGTTTTAAATAAGAGTTAGAATGCTTTAAATCCTCTGATATTTTGCGGTCTGAACATCATTAAAAATAGAGCTGTTATATCTATTTCTGCTAAAAATAAAACAAAGCAGGATTAAAAAATCCATTTATTTTATTCCAATTTTATATGTGGATTTGTATTTGTTTTGTTTCTTCAATGATGAGAAAAAATATGTCTGCTTGCAAATCCTCAAAACATTTTCCCCTGTATCTCTTTTTTTAATCTAACATCTTAAAAGTCATTGCGTAGTTTCTGTGCATGTGTCTGCCTGTCTGTCCTTTCAGTTCTTTTATAGAGTTTAATCCTGTTGATTGAGTTCTACAAGGAAAGCAAACACCTCATACCTATGACATTCCTCCAAGTTTAATTAAATATAACAGCTACGTAGAGCAGAGAATTCTCTCACATGGTGCCACAGAAAAATCCTTCAGGATGCAGTTATTTCTTCTTAGACAGTAGGTAGTCCTCTCAAAATGCAGCCACTAGAAGTGCCTGCAGTTGTGGAGAATCTTCATTCAAAGCCCATATGTTCTTACACGTCAAAGTCAATAGCATATGAGATACAAAACTGTAAGAATGTTTCCTTAATTATCACAGTCCTAGTTCCTTTCTCTTATTTTGTTATTCCAGTGTAATCTGGTGAAGTAGAAATAGTAGCAGCTGTGCAAATTTTGTGGACTTTTGTTTTTTTCTGAAAACTTTAGGTCAAGGTGAATGTGTATTATGTAAGATGTTAGGTAAGATGTTATGCAATGCAAACGTTCTTAAGTTCCTCACTTCTTGCCACACAATTCTTCCATTTCCACCATTCAGTGCCATCAGTAAGCTGTGTTCTGGGGACTGCCTATGTGAGCTGGAAGCTAGTCTGGAAAGATAAGACCAGTGAGTCAATCCACACTATGCAGATCGGTGCTAAGAGTAGAAACCAGTTGACTAAGCCTGAACAAAGCCAAAGCATCTGTTGCTCACTTTAGTAAGAAATACTGACAAGGTAGACAGAAAGACCTTTTTTTAAAAACTGGAAAAAATAGCTATGAGCAATTTCAGAACAAGGCATTGACTCTTTGAACATAGTCTATGAATATCACTCTTGTAAAAAAAAATGATAGAATTCCATCAACGTCACAAAAGTGCATCAATTTACACATAACTTAATATATCGGTCTAGTCAGGTGTAGATAGCTGATGCTACAGCGATTAGAATGATATTAGGAAGAAATTTTTCACTGTGAGGGTGGTGAGGCACTGGCCCAGGTTGCCCAGAGAAGCTGTGGATGCCCCATCCCTGGAGGGGTTCAAGGCCAGGCTGGATGAGGCTTTGAGCAACCTGGGCTAGTGGAAGCTGTTCCTGCCCATGGCAGGGGGGTTGGAACTTGATGATATTTAAGGTCCCTTCCAACCCAAACCATTCTATGATTCTATGAAAATAAGAGACACTGAAACAGAGCAGTAGGTTAAACTTGTTTTGGTGCTGCCAGAATTCACCTCGTGACATCACTAACCTGCCCAGGCTGGGCTGAACATCTTCTCCTTGGGCACTGGGAGAAATGGTACCCACCCAGTGAGGGACAGCCAGGGGCAGCAGGCAGCAACCCAAAGAATGTGTCTGTGGCCGGGTGTTTCTGCCCTACATGGGGTTTGCAGGGAGCAGCAAGGGCACCTGTACAGCTGGATCACTCACATCTGTCATGGGAGGGGGATGCAAGGGGGGATGTGCTCTCCGAAGAGAGAGATGCTTGTAACCTTCCGGGCCTGTGAGGTGTGTGGGCGTGTCTGTTTACATAACTGTGTAAATGAATGAGTGCATATGTGATCATAAATTTGGGAACCAGTTATAAAAAGATGTGTAGAAATTAGTCCATATAAGTTAATATTTTGTAAGTGTACAGTATTATGGTTTATGTGCTGCATTGCTGATATTGGTCCTGAATGTATAGTTCACTGATTGCCAATTAATTACATGCCATTAATAATTCAATAAACTTCTTCGATCCTGATCTGATTTAGACAATGTGAATTTTTCCCTATGACGTGGACATAACGGTGATTAGTCTTGATTAGTTTAGCTTGGTGTGCAAAAATGTGTATAAGTGATCCTGACTGAAATACACATTTGTTCTACTTTTCATTTGCTCAATGCAAATGGAAAACTAGCTTGCCAGAGTGATTAATTTCTTCCTAATTATATAATTACTTTGCTATGCAATATAGGTAAAACAATCCTTGAAGCCAGAAATTTTTTTTTAAATATAATTAATTGACCTACTACCTAAGATTGAATCAAGTAATTATTTTATTGATTATAAATCCAATACATGCTGAAATGAGCCTTAGCTTCTCATGGCTAGGATCTCATAATCCTTACGCTATAATGAAGAATCAATGGCGTTGCTTTTAAAATCTGTTTCCTTCTTTTCAAAAAGGATAAACAGTGAACAAAATTTTAGGACCTGCACTCTCCACTTAAAGTTTGGAAAAAATACCTACCCCCAGTTCAATGCACCTCTGCCAGAAAAGTCCTTATGGCTGGTCAGTACTCCTTTGCAGCTTTGCAGAAAAGCCCATCATAAGCTGTTACTGCAATATTTATGTCATCAAGATTTATACACCACACTCATCTGACTGTATTATTTGATGCAGTCCACTCTATGGTCTGTGTTGAGACAGATGTACCCAGAAGACATCTGAAACACTGCAGCCACCCTCTTGTTAGGGATTTGTATGATCTGGACACTGACTCCAGAGGGAGAGAGGAAAATCTGTCTGCCCACCTTCATGGCTGTCTGTAACAGCACCCAAAACAAACACAGCAACAAACTTTGATGGACACTTTGTTACTGAATCAATGTATCACCTTGCAGTGCACAGAGTTGAATGTACAATTTATTCTGTTAAAGGGGATGGAGGACAAGAAGTAGCAAAAAGTTAACGTCTCTTATCAGCGAAGATAAGCAAAGTGATAGTATGAGATGCAGCAAGTGGAAGGATGTTAAGATACACATTGAAAAGATGCTGAGATACTCAGAGGGCTGAATCCTTGGAGCTGCATGTGTGAAGAACATCTCAAACTCTGTTTTATCTCTGACAGGTTCTTTCTTCATCTGTAGATCAGCTGCTGGGGAAATTTGTCTTTTTAGAAGGGTTCTCGGTTTCAGGAGGATACATACTCCTGCTTTGAAAAGTGGTGCTGCTCCCAAGAGATGGGGCAGAGGAGAAACTGAAAATGCTTCTCTTCACTTTTGCAAGTATTTGTTTACCTTCCAAAGCATTTGGGATTTCTGTGGTGGGGAGGAATGGAAATGACTCCAGGTTACCCAAGACCATGTTACACACTCTAAAGTTTCAGGATGCTGGAGAGAAATTGCCTTACTCTGTCTGTGAAACACACGTGGATTCCTCTCTTCTCCCATGCCCCATTTCTGCAGTACACTCAGATATGCAGGATAAGTGTTTTCTCTGCAGGAAGACTATGACATGCACCTTACATATTCCCGAAGACTGGCTGCTCCTCAGGCTGAGTAAACTACCAGAAAGCTTGTGGGTGGAACAAAGTTGTTATCGATTATTTTTTCATCACATATAAACTTATTGATTTACAGACAATTTCCTATTCAAAAAGCTGTACAAGCTGGGATCTATCTACTAGAGTTGTATTCTGGAAGAGTCATAAGACAAAAACAATTTATCTAGTGAGTTCTTCTGAAGGATATGGAGTGTGATGCATGTCCTGCATAGGAACACTTCTTTGCCTACATATTTTGTCCCCATCACCATAGAAAAGACAGAAAGTGAATCTTCTGGAAACATTTCATGTATTTAATGATAATGATAGTAACAATTATTTATTAATATTTAATATTAAAGTGATATTAAAGTGATTACAGACACTTTTGTTCTCACTACAGTTCACCCCCTGGCATTGCCAAAAGTCCCTTTCCTATAAGATTTGTTATCCTTGAACCTCAAATACATCTGGCACATGTCAGATTAAATAAAGCAGAACCACCATGTAGACTCAGTGGTTGAGTGCTTTTACTGAGAGTGCAGGTGGAAGGTAAATACTGATGGATAACTGTAGAAAAAATAGATGCACCTCCTCACTGTGAGTCCATTGGCTCACTCCCAGCAGTGGTAAGAAATGGGTCACATCAGGTGTTCCAATGGCTGCTCACTTCCTTTCCTTGAACTTGGCTGGTTTTGATTGCTGAGGAGCACTGAGTTGTGGCTGTCATCCGTTATGAAAGCTTAGTATAACTGAAATAGGAACAATAACACATCCTGTCTGCAGATGTAGAAAACCCCCACTGGACAATGCCAGAAATGGTCAATATCAACAACTCTTCAAGCAAAATTTTTAAAACTAAAAAAATTAAAACTTCAGTTTGGCATCTCCTCCCTTCCACTGAAAAAAAACCAGCCCTAAAATCCAGAATGGAAAAATTTTATTCATGAGATACCAATATACAGAAGAATAGTTGTTCTTTTCATATAATGATTACTATCTGGGAAATAGCATTTCAAATCCTCAAAAATCTTTTAGATGGATAATTTCTGTCTTGCTCTTGCAAGTAAATGCTTGGTTATTATCAGTGTATTAAAATGTGTATGAACTACTACAGTTCCTTGCTTATATGCAATATGTATCAGTTTTACCATGCATATTTAGGCTAGCCACGATATTATTTTTTTTTCATTTTTAGGTCTTTTCTTACTTACACCTTCTTTTTTTTTCTTTTCTTTTTTTTTCCTGTTCCCTCACCCGCTACCAAGTAATAGAAAGAAACAAGTCGCAGGAATCAGGAGTGGATGTGTAACTGAGCCCAGTGCAATTTGTTATAGAGTCCTCCTATCCACTGCTTTTGAATTCACTTAATGCTTCAGGCTGAAGTTAAACAGCCTGGGTGGGTGTCTGTTTCTGTCAGTATGTTTTGAACACAAATCAGAATTGTTATTTACCTATGAAACATGAATTGAGAGGAGAAAAAATATATATCCTCTATAACATTGTAACACTTTTGATGAGAGTATCCAGACTTCGAGTCACAAATACATCTACAATCCCCATGAAACTCTCTGGCATGATGTGGCACAGCAGCGCAGTCGGATTGGTATGGAGGATGAAGAAACAAGCTGGTATTATCTATCGATGGGAAAAGTTGGATCCAGTGGAAAAAAATATGTATAACAATAACAAATATAAAAAACCTTATAAGATTTTTTTGTATAAGTGGTATAAACATCAGCTGAAATAAGGCATTGCCATTTAGTATGGTCCTACTCTGAAACATAATGAGAATCTCTATGCATGCAATGAATCCCAATATGTCTTCACAGATGAATAAGACAATGTATGCACAATTGATTGTGCAGCCCATGGAAACAGTAATTTTCTTAAGTAACTCTTAGAGTACTCTTGCATTTGGGCAGCTCAGAGAAATAATGTTTGTGTGGACAAGCCATAAGTATTTTGTTTCTGGTCAAGAAGCACTTGCAAACAGGAGCCATGAGGAGTTACTTCTGTTGGAAACCTAGTTTGTAGCATAAGTTAATTCTTTCTCTTTGTATTTTAAAGGCAAAAAAATCATTTAAAGCTGTTCAGAATGTCTGAAATAGGAGGATGAGTTAATATTAACAAGATTCTTCTATTTTGCAGTGGAAATGAAGCTAGACACCGTTGATAACCACTTTGTAGAAACCACTGAGACGCTCTAAATTGGGAGGTAATTTAAGGCTTTTCTATTAAGGAAATAATGCAGTAAGTAATTGCTTTAATTTTAAATCAAGAAATAAGCTTCTGACTGTTACATGTGTGAAAGGAAAAGAAATTAGTATTTTATTGGAAGAATTAGCAAAAGCATTAAAAGAAAGAGCTTATTTCTTTTAAATAAATTAAGAAAACAACAACATTCAAAAAGACTGAAGGTCTGATAAATTGGATGTAGTATTTATCTTCTTTTCCCCCTCTCCTATTTTGTTGCTGAAAGCAGTTAAGTGGATGTGGTACTTCTTTACGTAAGCCAACATTTTCAGACTTCAAAGTTTAAAGTTGGAGATGTAAATCTGCATTTAAGCACCTGAACAGAATCTTCAGATACTCAAATAACCCAGTTAGCACTCTTGAAAAGGCAGTCTGCTCCTATTAGATGCCTAAAAAGATATTTAGAAACACACGTTTTAAAAGGAAAAATGTAGCAAGTGTTCCAGCAAGGACAAGAAAACGAGAATCCTCTCTAAGTGCAGTATGTTACCAAGGAAGAGAGAGATCAAGCAAAGAGTTGATCTGGTGCTTAACAAGGAGAGATAGCTATCGACAGGTGATGGAAAGAAAAGCTAAACCATTTACTGCGTGTTTTGCTTCAGCCTTCACTGACAAAAACAGTGTTCATCAGACACCTCGTTACATCAACGTCAACAACGAGGGGCAAAATCTCAGGCCAGAGGAGCAGTTAGAAGAGCCAATTAGAGAGCAGCTAGATAAGTTAGATGCTTTGAACTGTCTGAGCTTGATGAAATTCACTTTATGGTACTGACTCAAACATTCTCAGGGTCAGCAACTTTGTGAACTCGTAAGGACTAGCGAGGCTTCAGAAGCCCTGAAAAGGAAAATGTATTGTCTATTTTTAATGGCTGCAAGGAGTAACCTAGCAGCTGACCTTCAGTTCCAGTGAAAATACTGGAATAAATAATTGAACTACTTGTACACAGATGGTACATGCTTATAAGGAGATGAAGAACAGCCAAGAACAAATCATGTCATATCTATTCAGCTTCCTTCTGCAAGAAGTTAAGAGCTTCACTGAAAAAAAGAGAGTAGAAACAGAGATCATGTGGCTAAACTTCAGCAGGTCTCTCTTAAACTAAGGAAATGTGTCACTGCTGGAAGGGAAGAATGTCATACTGGGGGAGTAGCTATTAAGGTTCACTGTCAACTTAGAGGGATGCCATAAGTGGAATTTCACGGGGTCTGTCTTCAGTCTGACACCACTCGATATTTCCCTTAATTATTTCAAAAGCATGAAGTGTATACTTATTTAATTACTAATCAGCACCAAGCTAGGAGGGGCTGCAGTAAGATTTGAGGGCAGGACTAGAATACAAAATCATCTTGGCAAATCAGGAAAAAAGATGAAGAAAAGCTAAAAATTCAAGAGAGTTCCAATAGGAGGGAAACAAAATGTTTCTATCAGGGAGTAGCAGGAACAGGACTGTGCAACAAGGGAAGCCAAGCTGGGGACCAAGGGTGATGTGGCACAGGCAGGATGGTGGCCCAGCTGACCTGGGTGCAGTCCTGCAATATGCAAACAGGGTCAGATCTGGGCAGTAACAGTCTTCACTGACAGTTTGGTGAGCATCAGACAAGTGCAAAATGTTTGAGGTCAATTGGGGAAGTCAAGTGAAGAAGTCAGGATGAGCAGGGGACAGGGCAGGATGCAGACCTGCTCGATCCATGCCAGGCAAGGACTGGGCTTGACACTTACATGGTGCTCCTGGGCCAAGGGTTGGAGACCTGATGAGGCTGCTCAGAGTAATTCAGACCTACTAATGCACTTAGGGTCTGTCCAGAAAACTTGACCTTTTGAAAGCACTCAGATTGCTTTCTTTAGAAAAAAGTAATCTTAAAGGAGGGATGATAACTTGTCCTAAACAAATTAAACAACAAATGGGTTGAGGAAGAGAGACAAATAAGCTTCCTCTATGCCCATTGTACAATAAGAAGCAGTGGACTTAAACTGAAGGAAAATTAGTTTAAATGTGAGGGAAACATTTTCACAAAAATAAACAATACTGAAAGAGATTTTTGCAGAAAATAAAATCTCCCTCACCTGTCAGGGCTCTTCTAAGTATAGCTGATCGTGGCTTGAGACAAGAAAATGGACTGGATGACCTCTGAGTCCCTTCTAATCCTATTTTCTCTGATTCAGTAACAATGTTGATGAGCATACTCAGTGGAACACGTATCTACAAGTAATCAGTGGGATGATTTGTAGAATAAGGTACTAATGTAAGACTATAACCCTTTAGTCCTAAGTGATTCAAGTAAACAGAAATAGCATTTACATTTTATACTATAATTAGAAGTCATCCAGAAGAGCAGCTATTTATTAAATTATAAGATGTAATTATTGATACTGAAATATCTGCTTCTAGGTGACAGGTTTTGAAAATAAGCATTAGTGTTTTTCCAGTGTTTTATATAAAAGCCTTTGAGATCACAAGTAGCTCTAGTCAGAGCAGAATACATCTTGTTTTGCCATGTGTAGTTAAACCCTGTGCAGATCGCACATGTGGCTTTGAAGACAACACATGGCCCGATTCAAACAAAAATTGTGTTATTCATTTGCGGATCACTTTAAACTGATTTGCTCTGTCTATTCAGCTTTGTCTACCTGACTGAATGTAATGCTGTTAACATTCCTACTCTCAATTTTAAACTGTCTTTTTCTCTAACTTGTTCTTACTGTAAATTAATTAAAGAGCAGCTAGTGATACCCATAGCTTGATACAGAGACTAGGGTGACGGTTGTTTTATAAAATATAGAGCAGTGCATAAAGTGTACACAGCTACTATGTAACAGCGTCAGAGGCTGGAAGACCCTGATCAACCAAACTGCAATTGCTTATTTATTCATTTGTTCTGTAGTTCAGTCCGTTGTTGTGGCCAACATACACTTCGTCATGGAAGCTTATGCTACTACACAGTAGCCATGGTATGTAACCAAGATCCTCTTTAACACATGGTCATCCTCTGTCTGAAACAAAACTGGTAACATCAGTCTCAATTAACTTTGCATATCCAAAAGTCAGCAGGCATCAAAGCTAAGCTGGAAGTGTTTCAACTGACCATCCATGAATTGCCTTTGGATGTCTGAATAATTCTGCAAACTCCACCAAATATACCACCTAGGGCTTGATTTGGCTACCTAAAGATATGTAGCTGGTATCATGGAAGATGTGCTAGGCTGTCTCTGCTGGTCTTCAGCTGTTTGTGACCCTCTATGATATGACATGTACAGAGGCTGGTAAGAAGATCGCACCTGGACCGGCAGCTGGAATGGAGCATTTCATAGCAAACAGATAAAGTTAGAGAAGATACTTTTATCTAGAGAAAATTTTGGCTATATATTGGTTGAGAATATGTCACAGTAAACCCAACTCTGTTTTTTAAAATCCCACCTATCAGATAACCCCAGTTGAAACAGCCAGGCTCACAATCCTAGGTTTCTTTCCTTTTTATATTCCTACTCAAAATATATTTGGGGTTTTTTGCTCATTTATTCTCTCTATAGTAATCATGGAGGAACCCCAATTTGTTAGAAGGAACAGCAGAGTCTGGAAAGGACAGACTGTTCTTGCAGCCTTATTTTTACCTTCCTCAGAATCTGCCTGCAGATGATACATGATGTATGTCTTATGTACATGATAACATTGCAGCAGGAGAAGTGGTTATAGCCCATCTAAGTATCTATCTATATACCTATACTCCTTTTAAACACTGCTAAGAGTGTGACTCTGATAGGAGATTTCACAAGCAGCCTTGTATCACTACCAGTTCACAGTATTCTTGGTTACAATAAAAGGGACTTCAGCCACTCCTGTTAAGTATCTACATTCATCTTCCTGCTAGTGGGATACTATTTAATAATTATCACTCCCTCAGCTGCCCACAGAAAGAGCTTCATCTCCCCTAAATTTAGGTCTCTGTAGATGCTTACATGTGTATTAATCATCATGGGCTCCCTCTGTGTTAGTGGAGAGAGAACAGCCTCACTTGGACAAGTTTCATCTGCCTTGTTTCGGATGTCTGCTTTGTGATGAGACAGATTTTTTGCAGAAGCGCCTATTTGTCTCCCGTATTAGGAAAGTCCAGAACTCAGAAGCAGACACTTGCATTTAGTAATGAATCTAGTCCACAGTAACTTCCTCTAACGATGTGGATGCAAAGCAGAAGAAATAATTTTAAAATGCCCAAAAAGTGATTAAAGGTCACCTCGTTCCATTTTCCATGGAATTGTACAGAGGGTACTTATCAACTATCATGTCTCAGCGTGGGAACAGAGAGTAACATCTTACAATTCTCAATCTATATCATAAGTGAGCCCATATTATAAATGCAAACATGACTAAATTATCTGTGTGACACCTATCTGCACTGTCTTTCACAGGAAGAAAAAATATCTCAAAGGTTTAGCTGACTCACATGTTGAGCATGACGAAAGATAACTCATTTCTGTACATATCAACATATATCTACCCAGACATATAGCTGTTATGTACACGACAAGCCTAAAGCGTTTCATGTGGAAACCATCTATGTCCTGATAAAAAAGACAGATATATGTATAAAATACAGATTCCATAGGAGTATTATTCAGCTCTAATCTAAATTGAGGTTCCAAATTACTCCTCTAACCCTGTACCTACATATTCTTATCATGATGCCACTGTGTTCAAAGCACCCCAATGTGCTGGTGGCTCTTATTGTCGTGCGCATCCTTGTGAATGACTGTGGAAGGATCAGTATCCACCTGGACTCTTTGTATTATCTGTCTGTTTTGAAACACTTTAGAACTACAGGATGCAGAACCACATGCCCCTGCATGACAAGAGATAAGAATTTGCCCCTAACAATTACTGTATTTCATTCCTCCTAAGGAGCATCAAAATTATCACTTAGGACATAAAAGATCTGGTGAGTCAAAGATAATTGTAGAACTTTGTGTTTGGCATTTATCTAAGGTTTTTTGCCAGCATATGATAGACTGTTCTAAC
The DNA here is from genome assembly GCA_013400615.1 of Syrrhaptes paradoxus. Classification (NCBI taxonomy): domain Eukaryota; kingdom Metazoa; phylum Chordata; class Aves; order Pterocliformes; family Pteroclidae; genus Syrrhaptes; species Syrrhaptes paradoxus. The sequence goes on along the minus strand of VZTO01002683.1, from coordinate 36,277 downwards.
CCTTATAATAAAGTTGAGTTTTTCTTATAAATTAAAGGGGAAAAGAGTGAAACACACTGTGCATGAATGTGACATTTTCATTTCTATTTAAAGTTTCTTTACAAAGCAGAGCTCCAGAGGTGCTGTTCCAGTGCTCCCTCATTTATAACCTTTTTTCTGACTCTGGAAAACCTTGTATAAACAGTAATCGTGGAAGATAAATGAATGCTCTCCTCATCTCTGTTAATCCTGAAATGCCATTACTGTAGTTCACAAATATGGACATAGTCTCAGTGTTATTCGTTAAAACATTGGTTAACAAGAAACAAGACAGAGGTTAAGACAGAACTGTAGTTTAGAGAAAATATTACTAACCACGCTGCCAGCGAAGATNCTCCTGACACTCACCCTTCACATATTTATAAACATTAATTAGGTCACCCCTCAGTCTCCTCTTTTCCAAGCTAAAGAGACCCAGCTCCCTCAGCCTTTCCTCATAAGGGAGATGCTCCATTCCCTTAATCATCTTTGTGGCTCTGCGCTGGACTCGCTCCAGCAGTTCCCTGTCCTTCTTGAAATGGACTCCCTTATGCTTGCATGGGAGGCTACGAATAATACAGGAACTCACTGGAGATACCCACTGAAGCAGGGCCATGACCCATCTCTGCAGGAGATGATCCGCCGTCATCCTTACTTTGTGGCTCTGCTGCAAGACAAACAGCTTTAGGTTACAGAGGAGCTCTGCAGGTAGAGCTGAATCCACTTTGGTTTTGGACTGCCTGAGCCACAGCAGGAAGCCAATCCTTCCCCTTCCTAGTCTATTAAGTAGGTAATTTAAAGTGGCATCCTACAGCACCTCAAGTTAATTGAAAGTGTTAAATGAAAAATGATTGACAGGGCCAATTCTTGATTTTATGTAATTTGCACAGGCTTGTGGGAAATGTTCTAATCATTTTCCTTTCCACTCCACATTTAGGTATACACCTTGCATACAGGTTGCAAACGCTTTTCATATGCTGAAAAGACTTTACTAGGTTTCAAGCAGGAACAAAAGTATCTAAGATGTGTGCTGTACTCTTTCAGTTATTTTGGAAAGAATAATGAAACAGTAAGTGCAAGATTGCTGAAATTATTAAATCGCTATAATTCACAGGCAGGATGTCTAGAGCTGTCAGCTCTGCTTGAGGCCCTATACTAAACTGTGTAAAGCATCTGAAAAATTGACCTTGACGTTTTTGCAACTAAAATACTTCAAACTCATAAACAAGCACAAAGAGATAAATATGCCACATAAACTATACTAGTGACGCTGTGTTATAAGAAGCTACATTTTCAGTGGTGCAATCAGATCATCATCTCTTGCTTAAGAATTGAGATGACATTGAACTATAATTACTCAAAGTTAAATAACTAAAGAAATAGTTTCATCAGGACTTCTGTGGATTTCATCATTTAATTTAGAGCCTGAACAGAGAATAATCACAATTAAGAAGTTCTTTCATTTTGAAATGTAACTTTGGTCTGGGAGATGCTCGCTTCACACAGAATGGGAAATGTCTGCTGAAAGGGAATAGTTATATGTAGGAAGATACTTTTTAAATGCTACCACCAAATGAATTTTAGTGCCAGCCTTTGAGCTACCAAATTTGATGAAGTGAATATTAAACTATTACAGATGAGAGGATTCTTAGCCTAGGTTAGACAGTTATTTGAAGAGGCAAGTTGGTGTAATTAAATTATCTCAAAGCTACTACCTTAGTCTCCATGTAGGCTAGCGAGAAAAAGTAAGGAAGATGCAAAGAACTGCTTTTTCCTAAAAAAAGTGCACTATGTCAGGCTGCACAGATTCTCTAGGGCATGGGAAATACATGCTATGCAGTGACGGATGAGGAAGAATATGCTGCAGGAGCGTCCTTTGAACAGAATACTAGTTTCCCATCAATTTCTTGGATTTGCAGGTGAAACAAAATAAAAGATGACATTTCTCAACACATATTTTTGTACAAAGGTATCCTTGTCTGCCGGTGGAGACTGGAATAATTATTCACAACAATTATTTAATTAGCTTTGGATATTCGGAAACAGAAATTATTATGATAGACCCTGCATTTCTACCTATGGGCCAGGTGTATGAGATTGTGTAAAAAGAAAAGGAATACAGACTTCTCTGATTATTTAAAATGTTTCAGAAGCTTTGGGGTCATCACATCACTGATTGAGATTCATCTCTCATTTTATAAAACTTCCTTAGTGCATTTTTGGCCCAATTGTAATATTTTAAGGCAATTTTAAACTGAAATCTTTCTAATCAAAATCTCTGGTGAGAATCCCGAATGGCAAAAGAAATCTCAGCCAGTATATTTTTAAAGCATACAGCCATTCAGAATCTGATTACCTTTTCGCATTTTCATACAAAATGGATTAATGTGTCCCTGTCTTTATTACATTTTCAACACTTGTCATTCACGATTAAGCCAACTCTATGAAGATGTATTACACAGCAGCATAAATGGCCACATTAAAATAGGGTATATATAACTGAGAAGTTAAAGGCAGCTTGATTTGTGTTACTTTTACATTAGATGTAATGTATCTAAAAATACTTCACGCAACTCGAGAGTCAACAATCTGGGGGGAAATATAAATAAATAGATGGAAGCTTAGAAAAAGGGGAGAGAGCTGGAGAAAAGTGTTAATTAAATCAATCACAGAGACATGTGGTGATGTGATAGAGTGCTATGAAGAAAGCCAGATGCAATTTCTTATAGATAACAGCTCAAATCAGAAATTGCCACACAATCGAACGCACCTGCTCAAGAGGCCCACTGCTGGAGCTGCAGAGGTTATTATGGGGCAGGACTGATGTGTACTGGGAAGGATTCTGGACAAATCTTTGTGCCTGCCTTAAATTATCCTTCGTTCTCCTGTGAAAATATTTCCCCCATTAATCACAGCATTACCTCTACACGTAATTTATCTTCCTTCTACTTTCTCTGCTACACACTCCAGAACATGCAACATTTCAATGTATAAAGGGGGCTTATAAGAAAGACAGGGAGAGACATTTTACCATGGGCTGTAGAAACAGGGTGAGAAGCAATGGTTTTAAACTCAAAAAGGGTAGATTTAGATTAGACGTAAGAAATAATTTTTTTTATTATAAGGGTGGTGAGGCACTGGCAGAGATTGCCCGGAGAAGCTGTGGATGCCCCATTCCTGGAGGTGTTCAAGGCCAGGCTGGATGAGGCTTTGAGCAACCTGGGCTAGTGGGAGGTGTCCCTGCCCATGGCAGGGGGGTTGGAACTAAATGAACTGTAAGTTCCCTTCTGACCCCAATTGTTATGTGATGCTATGATTCTGTGTTGCATCACCTCCATACAGTACCCAACGCCACTGCTATTATCTCAGCCCCACTCCAGATTCCTATTTGTTTCACTAGACATTTGGTTTGTTCCTATTTTGAGATATTTACTTGTGCTTCCAAAATAGACTTGCACTCAAATGTGATTTGAAGCTTATCATTAGGAATCAGGAATGAGTGAGAGAGCAAGCCTATCTTTTAGTTATTTTTTTCATTCACTTTTTTTCCTTAGAGCAAATTCATCTATCCAAATTTCTGTGTTGGGGATCTAACAAATTTTAAAAATCAATAAAGAAGCAAATTTTTTACTTGTTTTCTAGCCTGTGAGGAACTCCTCTCATACAACCCTACAAAAATCTGTCAAATTCCAACCTATTACCGGATAAGCTTTATACCTCTATCAAGAAAGTTGTAAAGAAAGGCAACCTGGTCCAATTGAAATCTGTGTATATCTTGATAGCTGTTTCTGGAGGCAAATTTTGTATTCAAACATTAACTATATAATATAGATGTCAATGAAAGGGTGCAGCTGTATCCAGTGCTTCAGTCTATGGTTACTGTTAATGGGAAAGGCAAGTGAAGTGAGCTCCATGGACATTCACCTTCCCTTTCCAGTGCTGCCACCGGCATGGCCCCATCCGAGCAGCGCTGTCCTTCCAGCAGCCAGCTGGTTCACGGCATCCTGTGCGTATGCGCATCTAAGCCAGCTAAGTGTTCCATCTTGTACCTCTCTGGTTTATCTCACTGGTACTGAATTATCATATCTCCTGTGATTCTCAACCATATCCCCGTTCTTCATTCGTCATTATTGTCTGGCTCTTTGCATCTGCTGATACCATCAGCTGCCACCACGCTCTGTGCTATGCACCGTACAGATTACTCATGTCTGAGAGGGTTGCTCTGTGTATAAGCAATCTCTCCACGTAAATAGAATACCTTTGCAGCCTTTTGATAAACACTGACCCTCCTCTTTGTATGCCTCTTATCCATTTTTCTCTGGAGTCATTCTTACTGCTTGCCAGCAACAGTGATCGTTCCACAAACTTTAGTGGGAGATTTATTTCTCTGCTTTGGGATGATCTGGGGTCATTTTTTCCTCCTGGATACATTTCATCTTGGAGACTGTTTCCAAGGGCAGTTTCATGCTTATGGAGAATTTGGAGGAGAGTGCAGTTTCAGTTTGGGGTTTTTCTCCTGAAGAAGGGAATGCAGAGCTAGCTGTCTGTGGGGAATTATGAGAACAAGATTCTAAATCTCGCTGCTTTAAATTATTCTAAAAGCCATGGCCTGGAAGGTGTAATTGGCAGGGAAGTGTAGAGTTTGTCAGTGCAGCTCAATAATTATCTAGTCAGAACTCCTGAATGAACTCTTCCCAGTAATTTTTTTCAGCCTTAGACAGCTCTGCAACTATTTTATTTCAGCTTAACCATTGTGAAGCAGTCATGATTTTTTGTAGCATTCTCAGTTTTCCAAATGAATAATACATTTTATTTTACCCACTAATATCACTGGGGCCTGGGTATTCCTTTTTTTTATTATTATTATTTTTATTATTATTTTGAAGAAACAAGAGTGATTGAATGCTGAATATGTTTTGTACAGCACATTATATGTCAGCCTGAAGTACCCCACTCCCTTATTTTTTTATTCATATGATACATGAAAAATGGCATAAATGTATTTCATTGTGTCACCTAGAATCTGTGTAGCCAGCAATAATGAATATGCTTTACTCTTCAGCTCGGTAGTGTTTCATTTCTTCCTGACAAGATTATTTGACAAGCAGACCCTGCACTGGCAACGTTGTTTATTTTCATAGGCATGTAAATTATCTTGACAGCCTCATAAACATAAATTGGCAGGCATACTGTCCCACAGCAATGCTTGTTAAAATACACTAATGGAATATAATAAATAAATTATTCTACTGTATTTGTAATATGCTAGCATACTCTTACTTCTTGCAAAAGTTATACAGTACAGTATAAACTGTTCTTTATTTCTTACAGTTTGCAATAACTTGTTGGTCAGTTATTTAATGCAACTGACTGCGATGAAAAATGCGTAGGTTCACACTCAGGAGTGTTCTCAGCCTCAAAATAAGGCAAATATTAATATCTGGTCTGTAAGAATTGGGTAGTTTTTACCACTTTGCACATATGAATTTTGTTCGGCACAACTATGCAGGAGGGAGGTGGAGGAAAATGTAAAGAAAACCAAATTGATTTGTTGGTTTTTGAGCTGGAGACAAAAATACCTGTGGATGTGTGGAGAGTATCTGGGAAATAGGTGTAGCTTTGAAAGTCCACAGAGAATGGATGCTAATTGTTTATGGATGGTCCAACTCAATGGCGTATTATTATTTATAGCACATGTTAATTCAGCTGCTTTTGCTGGTTTTAAAACGTTGGCCACAGAAGCCATCAGCAATCTGAAGTTGCTCTGGATACCAAAGTAAGAAGTCGCAATCTGGTCTTCAATCAATTTGGAGGCGAAGCAAGTTAAGGACACAAACATCAGCGGCAAACATCACCTCAGACTGCAAGTCCATGTCCACATGGTAGGCGTCAGTCCTTGCCCAGGGTGGCCTTTAGTCCTCAGAAATTCAGTCCATTAAATGCCAGGCCTCTCTCTAGGGTTCCTTCATCGCTACTAAAGGAAAGACGTTTTTGTGGATAAGCCATTTCTCCTCTTAATTTATGATAATTCATGATGACATTCTCAAGGAGCCTATATCTCTAGGTAAGGAAGCCTACATGACTAGCTTAGATTTCAACAATAAATTTATAACATGTTAAAGTTAGGGAGAATTACTTGCACCAAGAGAAGCTGGAAATTGAAGAGATATTCCCCTCAATGTTTTCCCTCATTATATAATCACCATTTTATGAATCAACTGTAAATAACAAGCAACATCTAATCTTCTCCCTGGAGTAATTAAGACTATGATAAGGGAAACAACTCCAGAGCACTTGGCTACCTCCTATCTCCGCGACACGTGTCAAGCTAGTGTCACTGCAAGTGACTTGTAGAGTCCTCATTGCCTGCTTTGTCAGACTGGATAAGAATTTGTCTTTGTATTTTTCCCTGAAATCCCAAATTGTTCAGTACAGATAGCAGCAGGGTTTCAAAAAGGTCATTAAATAGCTCCAAGTTCTTGAGTCATCTTAGCACAGGACTGAGTCCCAAGAGCTGTTTGTAACTGTCTAATTAATATCAGCTCCTAAAGACTCCTGAGAACCCCCCCAGTGGTAAGCAACGAGCCAGCCCAAAGGCAGCTCCAGAAATGCCCTTTAGTCCCTGACTTGCTCTTTTTCAAGGCAAGCCAGGGTGCTGCCAGGCAAAATTCAGACTGCTGAAACCTAATTCTAAAAGCACAGAACGCAAGACCTTTATTGTTGTGGTTTCATATTGGGGTGGTTTCAGTGGAGATCTCTCCTAAATAAAAATGACTCCACAATATGGCTCATAATTTCATTATTTTCTTACCCCTTCCTTTACTGAAATAAATATTTATTGAGCTCAACTGGGGGAATAAAAAATCCCTGGCATTCTCTGTGTGCCACTTTATGTATGAGCTTTCCTGTGTCTCATTTCTCCATGACAACCTCATTTGACAGGCAGTCTCCGCTTTGGCAATGTTGTATCATATTTTCTTAGGCATGTAAATTCTGTTGACAGTCTCATAAACATAAATTGGCAGGCATACTGTCCCAAAGCAATGCTCATTAAAATACGCTAATGGAATAGGATAAATACTTTATTTTCAAATGCAAGCAGAAAATGCACACAGATTCATGATATTTCTGCTGCTGATCGATGGAAGTTACAGTCAGGGACAGCTAACAAAATTTCCAAGTTTGTGGTTCAGTTTCTGTAGCAAGCACTGCAGGTCTATCAGCACCCCCATTGCTCCCGCAGCCTTTTGTTCCAGTCCCAGTGCTAACACAGAGACACAAGCTGGTCTTTTGTATGATGNATGCCCTGGAAAAAAATTAATGAAGTGTAAGAACAGGAAGGAAAAAAAAAAAAAAGAAGGAAATTTCCAATTTCCCCTAGCTGTAATTCTTCCTTGGCGATACTTTTAGAATGGCAAAACCAGGCTGCAGAGATTGTTCTTATGACAAAAGTAACCTTCAGGCAAAAATAATAAATTTGTATGGTGGATTAACCTTGGCTGGATGCCAGGCATCCACCAACCTGCTCTATCACTCCCCTTAGCAGGACAAGGGGAGAAGAAAATAAGATGGGAAAAAAACCCTCATGGGTCAAGACAAAGGTAGTTTAATAAAGCAAGAGCCAAGGCCGTGTTTGGAAGCAAAAGAAAACAGAAGTTTATTCTCCACTTCCCATCAGCAGGCAGTGTCCTGCCACATCCTGGGAAGCAGGGTTCAATACTCTTAGCAGTTCCTCTGGAAGACAATCCCAAAAATGAATGCCCTCCTCCTCCTCCTTTCTGTTAGCTTTTATTGCTGAGCAGAGGTCATATGGTAAGGAATATCCCTTTGGTCAGTTTGGGTCAGCTGTTCTGCTTATGCCCACTCCCAAGATCTTGCCCACCCCCGGTCTACTGGTGGTGGGGGGGGAATGTTGGGGAGACAACCTTGTTTCTGTGCCAGCACTGCTCGGCAGTAGCTGAAACACTGGTGTGTTATCAACACCTTTGCCTTACAAAGCATAGCACTGTGAGGCCTGCTATGGGGAAAGTTTACTCCATCTCAGCCAGAACCAATACAAATTGTTATCAGTTATGCAGTCCCACAAGATATATTTTTTAATCTGAAAGGTGTTCTGAAAGCTTTTTTTTTGTTTATTGTATATTTTAATTATAACAAAATAAGCGTAATTACTTTTAATACTGAATATTTTTATTCAGTTACAAGTAATTCACTTTAAGAATCAGAATTACAGAAAAACAATTTAAAAATGTTTTATTTAAAATTTTCCAAACTCAATTTATTCTAAAATTGGAAAAACAAAAACTCTGAATACTCTTATGACCTTTTATTTACCATATTTTAGCCAACCTCAGAATGTCAACTAAATTTTACATTTTGGTAGCACTTCAGAAAATTTTGCAGTAATATATTTTTATTCTCTTTGACTATCCATGTTTTAAATATAGATGAATGATTGTAATTTCAGTTGTAGTAGAAGATTTGAAGCCTTTCTAAAGGAAAGATCTTTGTGCAAACACAGCTTTCTTAAGACAGAGGAGCAGAAAGGATGCTGTTAAGCAGAAGTGAGAATTAATCAGCTTCCAGATTTTAGATGTTTCCATTTTATTAAGGGATGGATGAAGACATTTCCATGAGAGAGGTCTTGGAGTATTTAGTAACTTATCTGTAAAAAAAAGTTATACAAGCATAAGTAAGTTGAAGGAGTAACTTAGGAATTTAGAAGCAATGGAGAACTGGATTTAAGGTCTTAAGAACCAAATTTTCAAGGGTGAGGACAGTCACCTGCAAAGATTTTCGCAGCCACATAAGGAGGTTAGTTAGCTAAAACCAGAACAAACAGAGCACTCTAGAGCTCAAAGTGCTACTTAGGCAGAATTGAAATGTGACTTTCAGAACGTTTCATGAAAATATTCCCTAACATAGTACATTTGATGTGTACGAGTAACCTGTATTTCTAGGTAAGTGGTTAGGTGAAAGACATCTATCTGGTGAGAAACAGGCACTTTTAATGCATTAGATTTGTTTCTGAACTTTAGAGTGGGATAAATTTTGCCCTTGAAGTGTCCTGTCCTCTTCACTGATCATAGATAGTTGAGATAACATACTAGATGCCTACAACTGATTAGATTAATCCTACCTTTGGTCACTGTATGCTGTGGAAGAAAAGACCAGATTGAGGCACAGAAGCCCAAAGGCTAACTCTGTAGATTGTCAGTGCAGCTATGCCATGAAATGAGCTCTGTCTTTGCTTGCAGTGCAGCTTGAGAGTCATTGACTCTAATGGACAACATACAGTGGGTCAGGGACAAAGCCCAGGGAGAGTCTTGAGGAAAGGGCTGCAAGAAAGAAGAGTGCCTCAGTTTATCATCTCCTGCTAAGCAGGGCTCCCAAAAGGAGAACATTCTTATTGCATCTCTGGCAATTACTATTTAAACACTTTTTTAAAACAAAATGCATAACTCTGTGACGCAGATCAGACCACTTAATTTTCTCTCTCCTCTGCTCTTTCCAGTGGTATGTTGAATTGTCTGATTTTAAAATGGTGCAATGTCCACTTTCCAGCTGTCCAAGCTGATGCTTTATTCCCAGGCTGGGACTCTGGGTATTTTTACTTTTGGGCTAAAAATTCTGTAACTCCAGAACTGCATATAATTATTTATATATGTGTACACAGGCATAATCTAAATGTAAAATTAGCATTAATTAAAATTTTCCCACATACTTGACTCATAATTATTCTCTAGCTATAAGAAATAAATATAATTAGGGCAAGTGAGAATCGTGGGACAGGAATAGTACAATGAGCGGGAGACAAATATCAGAACATAGGTTAAGAAGAGAGGAAAAGTATTATGGGATTTTTTTTACTGCAGAAAGAAATTAAGTTTGTTTGCTCATGATATTTATTCCAGTGATAATTTTCAGGCATTTTTTTAATATGGCACTTTAAGGTACTTTTGATGGTAGCTTTAAAAAATATATTTTTGAACTATGTCTAAACTAAAATAATGGAAATAGTTAAATATGTGTGAAGTGCTACTGCTGGTATCACGTACAGAAACAAGGAATATTTAATTTGCAGAAATTGTTAAGAAAGATCCCACTGAGTCCATGAGACATACCACCACTGGTTTTAATCTATATCAATAAGATAGAGGGACAATGTAATTAGTACTTCCACTTTGTAAAGGCAGTAAAAGAGAAGGATAAAATTAGGTATGAAGAGGATAAAGTAAGAATGCGGAGGCTAAAGATTTAAAGGAATGTAAAGTCAACATTTTTGTGTGTCTATATCACTTGCTGAAGTTAGAGCATTTTGCTGACTATTGCTTTGAAATAAAAATTTTTTGAAATGTTCATTGCAGGGCAGAACTCGCTTTAATGTGTCTTAAAATCTGAAGGTTTGTAAGGAGAAGCAATATCTTTTATTGAACTAGCTGATACAGTTATAAAAAGAGACCAGTTTCCAGGGCACAAAAAAAAGGTTTGTATGCCTGAAGCATGTCTGGTTTTCAAACTATAAAATTGAGTTAATAAAAGAACCTTTCTCTCCCTAAACTTTACCTCTCTATATCCTTGAATACAATCCCTAATGACCCTATTACTTGAAAATATGAAAAACTGCAACCAGCTCAAGAAATATCCCTCCTACCAGATTTCTAAATTTTGTCATGGTCATTGTCCAAGTTGCACAGAAGGACAGAATGAGGGCCAGTTAGTTATAAGCCTGCATGTAGCTCACAGAGAGCTCATGGTTCTGCATTATTCTAACACTGGTACAAAATTTTCTCTGAGTTTTGGATTGAGGAGATGATTTTCAAAGGCAGAAATAGGAGTGCTGATCTCCAAGTTTCAAAAAGAGCTGAAAAACTCTGCAGCCTTTCAAAAATCTTCTCCTCAAAGTTCACAGTAGAAACTCTGCTAATTCTTGCGTAAATACTAACCCTTTTATAGACCAGTGGAAGCAACTAAGGGACTTTTTTGGTTATATTTTGATTAGTTGGATAAACACTAGACTAAGTGAAAAATGCTCCTGCCCCACCAGGAAATAATTTTTAAGCATCTTCCATAAAATACAGACTTAAAACATTTAGATCTATTATTTTATCTTTTAGATTTTAGACTTTCTTTGAAGTTGTTATTAATATATTATTTCAGTGCAATCTCATAACAAAAACAACTTTGAATCTGTAACTGCTGGGTGTTATTTGCATTCTATTTAGACTCAAACATATCATAAACAAAAGAGCTTCTGTTTGATGATTCCTGCAGCTAGGAAGAAATATTTTCCACTCTTTCATACTTAGCTTAGATTGTGGGAAGTGGTGAGGTTTTTTGCACCAATTCTGGACCATTTGTGATAGGCCACTGAAAAGTTCATGTTAGCTGGACTACAGTGATGCTCCTAAAGTTGTTAAGGTGTTGGGTGTCTGAGTGATGTGCCTTTCTCAGCACAGTTAATGTGATTGTTAGAACTGGAGTCAGAAAAAATTTTTCCATTAGGCTCTGTTGGCCAACAGCTAAGGCTTTATTTCCTTCCAAGCAGGGAAGTATTTGGTTTTCCCAAGAATGTCCAGAAATAAGAAATAAGATCACTACTTTTGAAAACAGTCAGGATATCACTGGCAATGCTCTCCATACATCTCTATGCTGCCTCCTGGTTCTGGCTTTTGATCTTTTGCAATTAGGATGAATCTCTTAGAAGATGCTAAGCAGTACTGTAAGATCTAGTTTTAGCAGATGTGTAAGACAGATGATCTCTAAATAATGTTAGTAGTTAATAACAATTGTAAAGTCTGTATGGATATAGGAACGTGCAAGACTTCTTCCAGGCCAATATTTCTGCATTTCTTCAACATCATCAGTGTAAATGTAAATGCAAACACGAAAATATATTCATGTTTAGATTCAAAGTCACACCAAAACAGCATTTTTAGTAGATAAATAGTTCGGCAAAACATTTACTAAGCTCTACAAGGAGATTCAAATAGTTAATGAATTGTTTTAATAAAGTATCACAGGGAAAAAAAAAGAAAAAAAGAGAAGATTATATGCATTTAGCTAATCCTCCTACATTATAATTAACATGAAAAATGGTAGACTCTTTTCCACTTCTCAGCAAAGATTAAATAGCTGAATGTCAGTATTGAGGAAACATAACATTTGATTTCATTATTTAACAAAATATCCGTATAGTACATTGACTAGAGAAATGTGAACCACTACAAATAATTAAAATTTTAGAAACTGCCATAGTCAAAATAAACTTTTTTTTTAGAAGGCTTTTTTTAAGGAATTCTCTTATTTGATATTTCTCTCCAAATATAATAGCTCAAAGTGCAACACCCTGGCTGTAGGTATGAACTGGTAAACAGTCTCCAGAGACACTGCACAGGCTGATGCAGGAGATAAAATGTAACCTCCTCCTTTTTCTTTCGGGTGCCTGTTCATAGAAGTCAGGGGATTTGCCAGAACACAGAACCCAACAACTTAAATACACATAGGCAGGGTTTAGCTTAATCCCCCTGATCAGAGACAATGAGAATGTCTCTGCAGACAGTTGCAGACCGTCACACATTCAGTTCATCCACCCGGAACCGAGCAGGCGCAATGCTGCCCTCATCCAGAAGCATCCAGCCTTGGCGTTGCTGCTGCACTCTCGTGCCAGTCCTCGAAGACGGCATGTACTCTTTAGGTCACGTAGTGACCCCAGCAAAATTGGGAAGGTTGTGTTAAAAGACAGCACTGCCTGCTGGTATAAAACCTGTTTCTATTAATAGCTGTTATATTTTATAAATAAGGTCCCTTCAGTATTTTGCACAGTTAAATCTAGACTTGACTGCTAAAGGACTACCTATGCCAAATGTGCAGCTGTGACAAACAGGGCCTCAGGTGTGACAACACTCTGAGCAAGGAGCTGGAGACCTTCCAGGCTCCATTCCTCCGTCGCACCCTGCTCAGTGCCTTTCCTGTTTGCACAGTACCTCTCAGACCTGACATAGACCAGCATGGGCTCTGCTGCACATGCCCACAACTAAGGTGGTCTGAGGACTAATGTGGTTCAAAGTAAAAATTGCCTTCTGTCAGACCTCTGGCTCTGAGCAAGGTCTTTGTGCTGGCCCTGCGCTGTGTTCCTGTAACTGTGAGTGCTGTGCAACACAGTGCTAGAGCCCCTGGGTACTTTTGTGCCAAGAGAATGTGAGTCCAGCTGAGCGACAAGTTGGACTCAGGGCCAGTGCTGTTCGATCTGAGGGAAGGAAAAAAGACAAAGGGACAATGGTCATGGGCTGGAAAGGGCTAAAAGAGAGGCTCTGTGACTACTAATCTTCCCAACATCCTAGCAGGATCACCTGAACGACTCAGTGACAGTTATTCCCAACAGATAAGGATCCCTGAACTACTCTTTCCAGGGTGCTCTACACTACTTTTTTCCTCACTGTCACCCAAGTGCTCCAACCTATCATTATCACTGTGGAGATGGAATATGATTCTCTGAAACACTAAAAAGTATACTACAGTTTTAAAAAGCCAGAAGGAGACCGACACCTTGAAAATGATGCAGAATTGGGGTGGGGTGGGGAGTTTCAATATAACATCTCCAAATCTTGGGCTCAGAAATGTGAGATCTAGGCAATAGCTTATCCTACATCTTGAATAGCAGTGTAGAGTATGAGTGTACCCCAAAGGGAGAATTTAGCCCTATTTTCCTAAAAAGTGCAGCAGTTAAGCACTTAGGAACTGCATTTCCATCTGCAGTTAAACTGGTTGATAAAAAGTCACAGTGGCACAGACTAAGCAAAGTTAAAGGAAAGGCAAAGCAGATTTCCTGTCAGGAGGTGCAGTCCAGTCAGAAACACATTCAGAGACATTTCAAGCTTCATAACATATTGCTGTCTCAGACATTACAGTAAACTGTATATTAACAGTTTTGAAAAATGAATGCTGACCTCCATGTATTTATTTGCTTGTATTTTTCAATATTTCAAATAGAAATGCTGGTTCTGGACCTCTCTTAGCTCTGAGACAGCACAAAGTTCTGAAGCTTGAAATTGCTTGTTTTGCTGAGGTTGTTTTTTTTTGCTGAAATATCTTATTTTATACAGTATAATATTGACTCATTTTGTATCCTCTTAAGATAATTTCTTGGTGAGCTGTGTTCCAAAGCTTCTCTTATTTAATGCTCGAGTTTGCTTTCTCCTTTCTGTTTCAGGGACAGTCAGTGTTATTTTTAAAGGCTGTATAGAATTAAGATTTTTAAAAATCCTAATTTATTGTAAGATGAAGAAGAGAGAAAAAATAGGGGTCTATCTATCTATTTATCCATTCATCAAAAATTAAGTTAATATAGGGACATTTCACCAGGACAGATATGAAAGAACTACAAAATGAATGTTGATGACTTGATGTGGTGGGCAGATGTACCAACCACAGAGTTCTCTGTTCTCTGTTCAGGTGAGTAGAAAAAGTCTAGACCTTAAAAGGAATTTAATTTTTTCTTACTGATATCATGACCTATGCCTGAGCTAATACATCAAATGCATCTGGAATCATGCTTGTGCGCTTGTCTGGTCGTGTCCACACAGATTTTGATGAGTAGTTCGATGGGCATGTTCCTTTGGGCATCCAACAGGTGTTCTTGAAAATTTGACTGGGTGTTGATCCGTTCCTATAGGCACTTTCTTTTTACATTTGAATGTTTTTCCCTTCATGTCATAATGTAAAAAGTCTTTTAAAAGCGGAAGTTAATGCCTTCCCTTCTCCAGGAAATGATGCCACCAGACTGCATGCTTTTTGTGATGAGATTTCCTAGCTGATATGAGAGAAATAGCCGTTGGTTCCTTCAACAGCAGCTCATGTAAATGTCAGTCACGCTCCTTACACAAAAAGAGTAACAGCCATGAAAGGGGCAAGACCAGGGCATGAACATAGGAGTGCTGGGAACTGGTGGCTGGCATTAATCCACCCTGTGCACCTCCGACTGAGAGCTCTGAACCAGGTGATTTTCACAATTCAAAGCTAGAGAAATGCCAGTGCTGCTGCTCTCTGCTCTGCCAGTGCAATCTTAAGCTTTGTGTAACTCCCTCTGTGGGACTTAAGTCTGATATAAATGTATTTCCTGATTTCACATTTTTTAGTTCACTTTTTACTGCTTTTTTTTTTCATTTTAATTTCCAAATATAGGTGAATTCAATTTTCTAGAAAAGCTGACCACCCTGTCAGTCAATCCAGAAAGCCAAAATTGTTTATTTGACTTTTCACTAAGTCATTCCATTTCCTACAGGCAAAAGAGCATAATGAGATGATGGAGACAGTGTAACATTCATCAGGCCTGGATAACTCAGACTGACCAGGTATCTATTTATAAATAAGTTAACTGGGAGGTGCTGTTGGGATAAATCCAACTTATGCCTCTGGAATAGCAGCAAAAGTCTTTCACTCTTCTAGCACTATGCCATACTCTCAACTTTCCTTGCTGTAGTTTAAGGAGCAAAACACATTTTTAAAAGGCAACCTCCCTTCTTTCCCTTTTACCAACAAACGTATGTCTCACAAGAAACAGAGACTTGATGCTTAAAAATCGGGAAATACTGTCCCCATACATTGGTACAAGAAACCACTTTGCTTTCCTGCTCTCCCTACGTGCTCCTTTTTTGTGTACTCATTGAGTAGTTTCGGACATATTACAGCCAGTTATGAGTTACTTTGTATTTGTTTGTTATTTTTACAACTTGATCAAGTGTTAATTCAAATTAGATAGAGAGAAGACCAATTCATTGTTAGACTCATTCAGGCTGACGTCCAAATTCTGAAAACTGTCCCTATTCTGGGAAGAACTTTCCCAAGTGACTAACCGTAAATGTTATTGCAGTCTGTCCTCCACTGGGATGTTTGCAAATGAGGTCACAGTCATAAATAATAGTCTCCAAAAAAAAAGGTGTTTGTGTCAGTAAAAATCTCAGGGAAAAATCAAAGTCTTAAGTTAAAATGACAACATTTACAGTAGCTCTGCAAGGTCACTTACTTGTTAGTACACCTCTGATGAGTCACAGAACTGAAGCAAAAAATAAGTGTGAAAGGAAGACAGTGGCAGAGTTAAGTGTGTTTCAGTAGCTCGTCTGACAAACAGAAATTTTTTCCTCCAAAACTTAGTGTGTTGTTTAAAGGGGAAAAAAAAAAAGGTTCAAAAAATCCCATAAATGTGGAGTCCATTCTGGAGATGTATTGCCCATTAAAACTAAGATTTCTTCAAATTTAGCCTTAGACAAAGTCTATCCAAAGGCAGCATGATAAATACATGGTTTGCCAAGAAAGAGGAATCATAATGGAAAATAAAGTCTCTAACATCACTATGATGCAAAGAAAAACCCCAAGCTGGCTGAGAGAGCAGTTTTAGACACAAGCTTTTCACAAACTGACTGATGCGGCTCTTTCAAAGAAATCAGTGTGAGGTTTTGCAAGTCTCTCTGGGCCAGACTGCTATTCAGTCCTTGTCCTGTTTCTACTGCAGACAAAAACTACATTTCTTTGCAGAGAAACTAGTTCACTATGATAACGATGTCCTAAGATTACAGTGTGAATCGGCATAAGAAAGCTGGCAGAATGCATCCTCCTAAAACTGAGCAATAACAGACTTCAGGGGCTCATAACATGCAAAATTAACCTACAAATGTATTTTTCTTTTCCTTTTAATAGCTTCTCCTGAAATGTAAAATTACTGATTCTTTCAAATTCCTGCAAGGATTTGCTGCTGTCATTCAGAACATCAAACCATAACCTTAATGGTTATTTACATCATTTGCCACATGCTGTGTTTTTATAGTTCCATTTGGCTCAAGGCAAAGTGATGTAAGGCATTCATGGACATAAAGGAGTGTAAAAGAGAGAAAGTTTGATCAATAAGACACCTTTGTTGTTGGTAAACATTGTCAGAAAATGATCAGTGTCAGTGCTCTAAGCCAGAGAAAACTAATAATGTGAGTGGCAAGCTTCCTGAGAGCGTTTGGAGTATTTATGTGGCATTCCAAAGGAAGACCTGTAAACAAGACTAGAACAAAAATACAATTTTATTGATATCCACCTGATTTATGTTTACAGCATGTATTGATAATAACCCTATTTGTCAGAGAGTCCATCATGAATACTAATTTAGCTTTACTGAGTCAAAACCAAACAGGTGAGCTTTATGTGGTGGTGTACTCATGCATTTTCATGTAATCATATTTACAGTGACCTCAGTCTCCAGTAAAGGAACCAGAAGACTTTCACCAAGCACAGAATATTTTCTAATGAGTTTATAAGTGCATCCTGTCCGTAAATGGAGCTCAGGGACTATGAAGAGAGCCTTACCGTCTGTTGAATGAAACATGAATAGAGATCATTTTTAATATCTTATGCCATGCTTTTATTCCACCAACTTACTTTTCAAAGAACATCTCAAAGTCCCAGAAGATCAAGTCTGCAAAAAGTTGTTACATTTTGAACTTTCTTTCATCCTAACTTGAAAGAGAGGATATACTAAGATGTTTTCTGCAATTAAGTTACAGGGAAACAAATAGTAATTTGGTAAATATTAGAATGACCTGATCAGAAATTCTTTCCATAATACAAAAAAAATCACATATAAAATGTGTCACTCAAAATATGACAATAAGATAAGATTAAAATGAAATGTTTCAACAGAAATGAAATGGCCCAGCAATTGTTCAGGTACATTTTTGATAAAATCCATACGCACCTCCTACAAAGCATTCAGTTTTGACTAATTGGTACATTTCAATTAAAAAAAAAATCTACTAGCTGCATTCCAAGAATGGAGGAATGTTATTAAACCAGTAGAGAGAAACCTGAATAAAGAGGGATAAGGTGATATTTTGCTAAGTAGTAAAAAATGAACAGTGTCAACAAAAACTGAAGTGCAAAACTGTGACTTTATCACTAATAAAAACCCTTCAGAATCAACAAGTTCCTGTCTGTTTGCTGGCCATCTGAAATAGTGACAGCTATGCACAAGCCTGGTGAAATGTGACTGGTTAGGGGTATCCAAGGAACTCCAAAGTGGCATAACATTAGGAAAGCCATTCCTGCTGGTAGGTAAATTACAGCAGGATTGTTAACTCTTGTTCTTTATGGCTCTGAGCACTTGCAAAAGTACCATGGATGGTGTTGCCCTCTCTCAGCAAGACTGGATTTGAGACCTTCCTCCTCAGATTGTCTTACCCAAAGTTGTACAAATGGAGCTGATCAAGAGCTCACTTGACCTTAGTGTCAGAAAAATATTATTGCTGAAATTTCCTTCCCTTGGATTCCTATTTTGGGATGTTCCTGTGTCAAAAAAATCAGTGGGAAAAAGTTCTCTCTGATTTCAGTAATCTTTTGCAATCATATGAGGACTGTTGTCCAACACCACTTCCAAAGTTTCTGTCCTGGTTTCAGCTGGGACAGAGTTAACTTTCTTCATAGTAGCAAGTGTGAGGCTGTGTTTGGATTTGTGCTGAGGAAAAAGCTGATCACATATTGATGTTTATAGTTGCTCCCAGGACAGTCAAGGACTTTTCAGCTTCTCTGCTGTGCCAGTGTCTGCAGGGGCAGGAGAAGCTGGGAGGGAGCACAGNNNNCGTCAAGTGGTGAGCAGTTTCACTGTGTATCACTCATTTGTATATTTGCTTCTATTACTATTGTTATCGTCATTATTATCGTTATAATTATTATTTCCAATATTATTGTAGTCTAGTTATTAAATTGCTCTTATCTCAACCTATAAGTCTCTTTTCCCTGCATCCCTTTAACTCGCTCCGCCGTTCCTGGGAGAGGGTAAGGGGGAGGGTGAGTGAGCTGTGTTCTGTGAAGCTACAACAGTTTCTATTCTTCCTAAAAGGCAGAAAGAAGAAGGTTTATTTCTGTATGTGTGGTGTAATGTCCATTTATCTATCAATCACTGCTAGGTCTGCAGCAATTAATGAGCCAATCACAGAGACCCACAGTTCTGGTAAAACACCCAGGATATATAATCATATATATATGTATATTTTTTACTTTTCAGAATGAATTCTTATGAGTGATCATGGTTCCATAAATAAATAAACAGAACAAAGAAAAAACAAAACAAAATAAAACAAAAATAAAAAAAACAAGTGTCTACTCTAAGGAGAAATACAAGAACACAGGTACAGAGAAAACTGAAGATCACATACTTGATATTATTCTTAATTTACAGGAAATCATTTTGTTCTTGATTCATTTTTCTCATTACTATATATCCTGATTCCCTGGAAGCTCCAAACTGCATTTAAATTGATTCCTCGGAAACTGCAAGGTCAGAATTCAAGGCTTTGCTAAATATCTGCAGTTCCAACTGTCTTTTTCTGGAGCTTGTAGCACTAGCACTCAAAGTTTTTGAAAAACAGCCTCTTGCTCTAAACTGACCGGGGAAACAGTGCAAAGTGATAAATCTCCCTCTAGCTGAGCCAAACTTCATGTTGGAACAGTAGATGTGATGAAGAATGGGGAACCAAACTCCATTCTTTACCATGGGAATACAACGCTCAAGCCTTCAGGCAAATCGATCAGATGATAGTTGATAATTAGCACAGTGCTTATGGAAGAGGCAGGTGCCTAATGCATCTGTTGCTAAATTTCAGCATCATTCAAGCTTTTGTTTGCTCACATAAGTGCAACTAAAGGCAGCAGTTGTGTATGGAAGATTTGCAGTTGGTTTGTAAAGGCAAGGGCCAAACAGTGTCCTCTGGTGATTGCACTGGGTTTCTAATGTGAACTGTATCACTGCTAGCAACGAGCACTTCTCCAAAGAAAATAACCTTTAATACAAGTGAAAACCTAAAACTACTGATAGTCAAGTTTGAAAGTAAATCCCTGCTTGGTGCAAAATAAGATTGGCAGATTGTTGGTCTTATGGCCTGACAGTTTTCCAGCTGGAGTTAATAGTAGTTTTATTCAGTGACATGAAACTGGCATATCAACGAACCCTGCCTTCCCCACCTCAGCCAGAGATGTCTACGAAACCTCGATCCACATGGAGTTACGGCATGGTCTCCATCCCATTGGTATTTTGAGGGAATGAACTGGACACCCAGGTGCTTCTCAGGGATTCTTCATATTCCCTATGGGCACTGCACAAAATACATCATGTAAATGTGACTTATACGTATGGCGATTCAAATGAGAGATGCTACCATCTATGAAGAAATTAATGTGGATACAAATGGACTTTGGCACTATGATATATGACACCTCTCCAGCCTGGAGAAATATATCAGGTGTCTTCAATTAAAATAATAATAATAAGCCATGTTCAATTGAAGCCAACCATTTAATTCAGTTTTCTCTCAGCTTATCCTAATAACTCTGCTATAGTTCCTAGAACTCCTGCTGAGTAACCTCTGCTCTGCCCACTGTTGCAGAAACACTTGTCTGGTATTGCATTCTCTGCTCACTTCTTTTCTTCAGCTGCATTGGTGGCATCTTGGCTATTTTTCCTGCAGGTCCTGATACAGACCCTGTGATTAGTGTCACAGCAGAAAAACACACTGCGGTACAGGAAGGAGGAAGAATTCTACATCTGTTGCTAACACATTACTCTCCCCAAAAACCTCTATTGAGATTGCTGCTAGTGTCCAAGTTGAAGAACCAGATCATCGTACTCATATTGTTCTGCATGTCACTTCATGTTCCGTTAGCCAAGATGGTAGCCAAGGACATGGTTGTCTTGATATGGAAGTGAAGAAATATTTTTCAGTCTGAGACACAAATTTGCTTTCCCAGAAAGAAGCATCTTTCTCCATTTCAAGCTGTATTTCTTTGTAAGAGAAACTTCTAACATACAAACAAGTGTGAATTGCAGTAATAGCCTCTTCAAGCAAAAACACACTGCTACATTTGAGATGAAGCAGATGACACTTTTCTTAGCAATATTGTTTACATCTATAGAGATCAACAAGAATTTTAGGACCCTATTAAGATAACTGTTAGCACAGGAACATATGCAGATGTACTGAGGCCCAGGCAACTAGCTGTCATATTACTCTCCTGTTTTCCCTGAGGATGGAGCTGTCTCTGCTGAGGACTTCTCAGAAAGCATCTGATGCAGCTAAAATAGAAACACATGTGCATGCATGTGGGTCTGCACACATACAGGCAAAGGAAAGTTCGTGCTTGTCTATTAATCAATAACAATGTCTGAAACTTCGGTGTGAATAATTCCCATATCAATTGTCAACTGCTCTCTTAGAAAACCAGGTTGTTTACTCAACATAAAAATATAAAATGAATAAACTTTGGGTTTTTACATTGAGTATTACTATTAACTTGCAAACAAAATGGATATATGTGTAGTCTTCCCCCCGTCTTGCTGTTAAACCTGCTCAAGTACAAGGTTTGGATGTTTTTCAGCTTGCTTTACTTTCCCACACTTAAAGAGCTCCCTCACCTCTGATCTTCTTTCAGAGATGCTTTCTCAGTCTCCGAGGGATAACCAAGATACGCAGTGCGCATCTCCTGGAGCTGGCAGAGCTTGAGGAGAATGGCAGCTTCTCAGTTCCTTTATAAACACTTCACAACCCTGTCAGTGAGCAAACAGCGAGGAGCCTTCACAGCGAGTAGCAGAGCAGGTTTTGAGTTAATAGCTGACTGATCCTCAGATTTAGGTGAAAGCAGCAACGTGAGAGTTTGTGCCCAAATGGCACCAACACTGGGACGGGAAACAAATATTTTAGTCTCGCTTCAAGAAAGTCACTGAGTCCTCCAGGCGATCTTTCATGCCTATATTTATAATTTCCTCACTCATCTATGCTCTGATTGACTCGGTTCTTGAAGGATGTGTGTGTGTTCAGTCTGCCAGGCAAAGCGCCCAAGGTGAAAATTTCCTTTGGAGGCTCAGAAACATGAACTGTCACAGCTGAATTCTGGATGTCTCCGGGCCCTTGTGGCTGAATTGCTTTTCCTTGTTCCCAGCATATGAGTAGAGAGAGCACTCCAGATTAAACCCATTTTTTTTTTTCTCTCTTTCTCTTCTTCTTTTAAGGGACTGACGAGGTAAATACTACAGTATGAAGCATATAGATTACACTAACAAAATAGATGGTTTCTGCCTCAACAAAACCTTCCTCTAGAAGACAGTATACTGTTAGATATTTTGACCAATATATGCAGGCCCTCCAAACTGCCAGAAAAGCTTAAAGATTCTTTCCTAATAAAAAATAGTTAGTTGCTGTGGAGAATCTGTTTTAGAGAATACTCCAAAATAGAATCACTCTTTTAACTGAGCATCTGTTTGTAAGAATTGCTTCAGATGGCCCTACATTTTGGACTTTACATGTGCATTCACAAATTTAACAAATACTGTAAGTTATTAATGCAAAGGGTATTGGCAATACCCTCTAGTGTATTACCTAACTTATAACAACTTTTATTTGGAAGTAAAGATATAACACCACTCTTGGCTTTTGATCCAGATTAAAATTGTTGGCAAAGGAAATTAATCCAGATGGCAATTAGCAAAAAAAACCCTTTTTATTTTTCCCTGCTGACAGGAAAACCAAGGTTCATTGTTATATTAAATGGATTACAATGCCAGTTCCTGAGTTCCTGCTTGGAACAGACAACAAGGGGAGCTGTCTCAGCAAAAAATAGGTCTTGGATAAGCTGTTCAGTGATTTTTGTTTTTGCCTTCGGGCACAAGAGATTGAAGAGCTTACCTTCTTGAAATTGGAAGCAGACGCTTGCCAGTGGAGTATTAGGGACTTGTACAATAACTGCAGCAAAGAGGAGACTGCAGGGGCAAAATAAATACACAAAGACATTGGAGCTGTGTGACTTGTTAAAAAAAGTTCTGCAAACCTTTATTTGGATATTTTTTACTTTGGAGAGGGAAAAAAAGCTTTTGCAGAAGTCCCTGGACTGGGATTCAGAAGGCTTGCATGCACTTCCCAAATTAGTTGCAGACATCTTCTGTCAGTTTTGATACAGGACTTAAGATGGGTTCCAAAGAGCACATAAGTGTTTAAAATACAATTTAAACAGAAATTAGACATATATCAAAAGAGGTCCAAAATGTCTTCATGTGTCTGCTAGGATGCTGATTAACTCAATGATCTTTGAGTTCGGGACTTAAGTACTGTATATCAAGCTTACACATCACATCCAAAAAGCATTGATCTTTTCATCACAAAAACCAGTTAGCCGCACGAAGCTCAGCCATTGAACATGCCTCGAGATGCTATCACTTGCCTCAGGCTGCTTGGGATTCACAGACTAGGTGTTTTCAATTCTCACAAAGATTGTGAATCACCCAGGCTGAGAGAAAGCACAGATTATGGGGGACAATGACTTCCTTTGTAATAAGAAAGACTTGATGCTAAAAGTCATACATGGACTCTGCAAACACAGTAAAATAAGCTTGACAAATCTCAGAAGAAAAGCATGCATTTAAAATTTCTCTTCAAATGTGGCAATAGCAAAAGGTATATATCTTTCTTCTGCTTGTTCTTAGTGTACTGTGTAGGTATACAATTCAATTTTGTGAAAAACACAGTGCCAAGGTAGAAGTGCCTGCAGAACTGTAGCTTCAGTGGGACTTTGCAGAAAGGAGAGGACTGAGAAAAGCTCAAAGAGGTGAAGGTGGACTAGGCAGGTAGAGACCCAACAAGGAGGGATTACATGTAGGGTACAGCAGGAACAGAGAGGTAGCTTTTGGTAAGAGCAGACGCATGAACAAGCCCTCAAAACCAGAGATGGTGGCAGAGAATTTGTGCAGCTTTAAAAACACTGAAAGTTGTTGGCCTGAGAACAAGACGAAGACTGATCGTTGAAAGACACCGTGGGCAAAATGCTGGAGGTTTGTTTTTAAGCCATCATCTTAAATCTCACCAACAGTCTTCTGTCTATTCAAATAAATAAATAAACAAAAATCACCATTGTAAATTGAGTGTTTGGTGTTTAAACACAAAAATATTTACATGATCACAGTTTGCTTACAGAGTCCTGATTTTCTTTCAAACATGTTCTCTAAAGAAAAAGTGTCACAGTCTTATAGCCTCAGGAGGGTCTTATCACATTATCTGAATGTGCATCATGATTTGAAGGGTTCTGGATGTAGGGTGCGAAGAGAGAGAAGACAGCAGAGAGTCCGAAGCCAGGGATGCAAACTCGTGTGACAGTTTCATAGATGAAGGAGGAATGAGAAGAGGGATGTAGGTAGTGATTCTGCTGTGAGATGCTCTAATTTCCCAGAAGGAGCAAATGGGATCCATTTCTTATGAAGGAAATGTAAATTCAAAGTGAGATAATTCGGGCTTTTGTTGGGAGAGGAGTAGGTTTCTGAAGACATCTTGAAGCAAACAAGAAATGTGAACTCAAGGAAATTTCCAAAAGCTGTGCAGCACTTGAGAAGGTAGGGATTAAGGCAACTGCTAAGTATAATACATAGTGGAGTTTTCATCTCCTCTTTTGCAAGCCACCATTTCATCCTGATCTGATAAATTAAAGATCCCTGCATTTACTCTTGGCTGGTATCAAAATGATTTTAGAGCATTCTGACAAACTTTTTCCCTTGTCAGACTGACAATTATGACAGACTGAAGTAGAATGCTTCTTTATATATCACAAGAGTCCCAAAAATTGGGAAACATAATCTGAACACCACTCCCAAACACTGACAGATACAACACAGTAAACCCATTTCTTGTTATAAACTTCAACATCAGTTCTTTAGGTAAGAGATAATTGTGGTGTTCAAGAAAATAACACCACTGTCATTACAGAAACTCCGTTCAGGACTGACTCTGGGACTAGAGGCAGGACAGGAACATGCGTGACATTGGACTTTCTCTGACAAGTACCAGACACACTGGTACTGTTATCAGATCCTAAACTAATCTGCTCTCTGACCCTGCAGTATGCAGATTCACACGATCAATTGATGCTAGATTAGTCTCCTCGCAGTGGAGTCTCACCACTCAGGTCCTAATTCACCTTGAAAATTGCACCCAAAATAGAAATTTTAAATTTCTCTGTAACATTCAGGCATTTCTGTTAATCTGGACAGTTCCAGACTCTAGAGAGTTGGGCAAACTTGAACATTATTTGCTCAGAATAAGAAATTAGTATTTGTCACTCAGTGGGTGGTACCAATTTCAGAGAGAAGGCAGTTTAGAACTAGTTCATTTTGGCTAACACCATGTTAAAAAGAAATCTGCATATGGTCTCCTCCTTCTAGATAATTAGGAGGGTCATCGATTTCAGTGGGTATGTTAAAGAACTGTACAGATATAACCGTTGCCAGTTTCCAGGAAACTCTATCTGAGAAGCTTTTTTTGTCTTTAAGAGTATGATTTCGGTACACAAGCCCAGAAAAGTGTGATATATGAATTTTTGGAAGAAGTACTTATTAATAGATGGAATTTCCAGGCTGATGTTTTCCACAGTGACTCAAGATCTTCAGAGTTACACTGGAGACCTTCAGTACAGATGTTTGCATATGAAAACTGTTTTGTTCAATATCTACAGGCAAAATTATATTCACAATTTATTGCTTTAAATTTATTTTTTTAAAGTATTACGTAGAAAAAAAAAGTAACAGATCCTGATTTAACAAGCTTTTGCAAATAATGATCAATCCAACTCAATAAAATTATTTAACTAACATGGAATGAGTGTCTACTGTAGAACAATATATCACTAATGATTGGAACAGGTGCACAAAGTGTCTTAATAAATCAGTAACCTGGAAAACACATCAATTATTTTGAAGGTTAATGGATATTTTTGTTTGTTCTCCAAAAATCATAAAGATATTTTCCTGAATACTTCAAACTATTCAAAAACAAACCAAAACAACAACCTTGATAAAAATCTTATGGTGGTTTATAAAGTAGAATAAAGTGTTAGTGACACAAAACCAAGCAGAATGTATTTATGTCTGGGAGCAAGTGGAACTGTTGTTGTGTGATATATATTAGACTGTAGATAAGACGCTGAAAAGAAACAACTGGAGTTACATCTCCCATCTCACTTGTAACTAATTCAGGTTACGAATTTTTATCAAAAACATTCTTCAAGGAAATGTAGACTTTTTTTGGTGAAAATCTCTAGTTGTAAAGATTTCTAAAACCAAAAATGAGAATCTTGTCAAAATATGAAGTAGTGACTAAGCTGATACTTGAAATACTTGTCTGCAACCTAGCAGACCCTGTAATTTTGACATTAATTTCCTAATCAATGACATGGAGGCATATAAGTTTTTGAGGAGTCTTAATTTAATTTCAAAAGAGTGAAAGCTGGAATCTTTTATTGAGTAGACTGAATACGTGTTTTCCCATCTATGTACTTGTGCTTCTGTCATACAAATCTCCAAAGGATGTATGCAAGAGAGGTCACACAACAGCACAAACTGGATAAGGATGTGAAATGTATGATTACAGCAATATTTCTCTAGATGCTTTTAAAAATCAAACAATAGGGACATGGAACTTAAATAAATGCACAGACATACCAAATAAAGTCAGTGCTAGTGGGTTTAGATGCTCTGCAGTTTTGAGAAATAGGTCCCTTTAAAGTTTATAGCGGTAATTTTGGGCATGCACTTTCATCAAAAGTTGAATGCAAAGTCTTTAACAAACATGAGAAAAGCAATTAATATGCAACAGATTTTACTTGAGAGAGTAGATTTTAAAACAAATTTTTAAAAGAAAGAAAATGCAGTTGAAATCACTAAGAGTGAAGCAAGGAGAGGAAAAAAATGTGAGGAAATATGCAGAACTTTAAGGTTTTTTTTATAAAAAGGGAACTCTTGTTTTGCCTTGTCTTGCAGTATGCTCTTGAACTTCCAGAGAGACCAAAGAATAGGAAGATTAAAACAGATCACTTGGAAACTTTGACAGTAGAACATTTCACCCACAAAAAGATTTTTTTATTTAATGAAAATGATTGTGTATAGACACATTTCATAATGCAAACTGATTTGCAAACTTAATGTTATTGCTAAAAGCTCTATTTTCTTTACACTCTGAAAAGGAAAATTATCTACGTACATTTTTAACGTGCACTGTGTAGTTGCCTATTTTAACTAAATTATGTACAGCACACATTTGAGTTTGTTTTCTCTTCATAGTTTGTTTTAGCTTTAAATAATTTGTTGTTAGCTATACTCAGATGTAAATCCCTTAGTCTCAATGAGTATTTCAGGTTTATAGAGAGAGAAGCAAATAAATCAACATCACAGATTCAGCTACAAGTTCTTAAGGAAGGAAGAGGTTGGGGTAGGGGTGGAAACAGCAATACCTACCTCTGCTGAGTTTTTTCATCCTATCACCTTGTGGATTCTCAATATGTAGAAGGATGTTAATTTTTTTCTTGCTTTGAATATATCAGAAATGTTTTTAATATTCAGGTAGTTCATGAATTATTTTGTCTAGGGAGTTTAGATCACCCAGTGATGAAAAGGGTCTATTTTAGTTCCCTGCAGTCCAGACCAGACCCTTTGAAATGCACCACTGAGCTCCTCGGGGCATCCTACAGATGGCAGCAACAATGGTGCCATATGTTCCCTGTGGCGATCCATGACAATAGTAGGACAAAATAAAAATAGTTTGTCGTTTTGAAAGGTATATTTAGCACTAAGCATTTTTCAATCAAAAGAGCAGGGATGACGTGCATCTGGAGGCAGAAGATTAGACAACTTTACAGCAGGAGTGGCTGATATATGGTGCTTCCATGTAATACAGACTAATTTAGAGAAAAGAAATTGACCTGTTAGACAAAGCCTGAATATGTGACTATGATTCATACAGGGACTACTGTGGATCAAAGAGATAGAGGACCAGAAAAAAAAATCCTTTAGTTTCATCCTATCTCATCTGAAGTCAGTTCAATTCCTTCCTGTCTCATAAAACCAACATTTCATAATAAAAAAATCCAAAGCTAAAAGTTAACTACACTCTGTTGTATAACACAGCAAATTGACCGAGAACCGTCATATAAAGTGAGATATTTCAAATAATCGTGAATAATTTTATAATCTTCATACAGAAGCGTTCCAGCCCACAGTCCAGTTCCAGCATCTGAGAACCATGCACAGAGAAATAACCTTCAAACTCCTTGTGTGAGCCCAACAACCTTCTTTTCCCTATTATCCGGTAGTTAGTATTCATGTAATCTTGCTTTCCTACTCTCAAGATAAACAAGCAATTGACAGTCCTGTAATTTTCAGCCAAGCTTACAATTAAAAAAGCTGCAACCACTTTCACAGACGTAATTAGCAGCATGTGGGAATTCTGGATCCAGCCCTCCACCATGGCTGTCACCACTGAAGCAGAACATGTGTCTAGACTGCAGACAGAGAGGTGATGGAAAGTCCTACCTGAGCTGTCTCTAGCTAATTTGGGCTTCAATAACAGAAAAGATGCATGAAAGGGACCTCTGTGTAGTTGCACCAACCAAAAAAGCAGCCTCATGACCTTGTTGTGTCAGCTTTGTTATCACTTGTAATCAAATAAACACAAAGGGCTAAATGTTTTCCTCCTTCTGTTCTCAAATTCAGGCTTATTGCTAATGCCAACCATACAACTGTGGAGTCAATACTACTCTTTGAAAGCCCTGATGCTCCATATGTGATGGACCAGCGACCAAAGACAGTAGGTGTTTGCAGCACCTCTAACATCACAGGTTTTAGTCCAGCTATTCCTGCACAGAGTCTGTCAGTGCCAGAGTGATATTCCTCATATGAAGGCTTTGAAAGATCTAAAATCCAGTTATCTCACTGTATTTTTCTTTGATTCATACAGAGTTAAAAATAAGAACTTAAACTCTAAATTGAAAATTTCAGTTTGATGCTTATCCGCCGATGTTCATCATGCCTTTCTACAACTGACTGAGGAGGCCAATGTTTCCTCTTTGTGGGGATATGTCACAGTGATAATTTTTTGATGAATTAATGGATTGAGAGCTTTAAGAATTTAATTTTAGTGGATTTTTCTCAGTCCTTGAATCACTTTTTTGCCTTTTTTTCCCTCTTCCTTTTGCCCATGTTATGCTATTTTAGAAGAATACCATCACCAGGCTCGCATGGAATGTCAAAGTTTGTCTCATCAATGCCACACATGAGAAGCAAACAGGTGCCCTCCCTGTGCACCCCCCACCTGAACTGCCTCGTGAACCACTGCACCATGCCCTGTCTGGTGTGCCACGGCCTGTTTACCTGTCCTGTTGGCAGTGGTCCTGGTCACCCCGCTACCCAAGACTGACATTTTTCGGAGATGGGGGTGGCAGTCGTTACTCCTGGCCCTGCCCATGCCACGTCAGCAGCCCTCCTGAGAGCTGCTGGTTCCTGGAGGGTCTCTGCACTCCCCTGGGGTTTCCTCGGATCAGGAAACTCCCCTGTATGCTTCCATCCCCCATTCTGCTGCAGGATGCACCTGCACCAGAGCTGATCATCTCTGCAGTAATAATTCCCTCATTCACTATTCTGATAACTAGACCCAATGAATATTCCTGACACAGCGTTTTAACTCTGGAAAGTTAAGATTTGTCTAGCCTGATGTCAAAATCCTTTCAGGAATCACAGTCTGCTGGTATAAAAATTGCATTTGATAGAGAACCTCTGCATTTTTTGTTTCATTTTGGGTGTGCATGTATAAACATCCACTGAAATACATTAGGGGGAAAATAAGTGAATTTTTACATTTTATTCAGAAAGACACTACATTGCAAAATACACATTCAGCTCTGAACAAATTCGTAGAGAAAACCTAAAAATGACTGGTTTGCTGACAGAGGACAACAACTGACAAAGAAGAAATTATACAGAATATTAGAAATGGGTCAACTGTAAATACTTGTTAAAAGCGTTTTTAGTGAAGATAGAGATTTAAGTAGTAGTATAAAAATGAAAATATCAAAATTGTGATTGAACATCTGAAATTTTTTTTCTATCAATGTGTGATGCTGTAGAACATTTTCTAAGGGAAGATTTGTCTCTTGGGACAAATCTAAGCCTAGACTGGAAAAAATATTTGGATGGAAATAATCTTGCCAGGGTAGAGATCTGGGCCAGATGGTCTCATTATTTCAGTAAATAAATAATGTAATGAGTCTATAATACCATGATCTATTGAGTAAGCAAATGCCATTTTTCATTACCAATTTTCTAAAGATACTTGTTGGAAGCAAATGGTCACTCTGGATGCAAAACATAACTCAGCTCAGACTTTAAAGGAACTTTAATAAGAAAATAATACCATTTTCCAGGAAATCTGAGCAGATATAAAATTAAAATATGCTTCTACCTCTTAATCTTAGAGCAGAGATGTATCCTGGGAAATTTCCATACAGCATAGCCTACGGTAAACCAGTTTCAGTGAAAAACATCCAAAGTTAATTTTCTAGGACTTTATCTACTACCTTCTATAAAATATTCTGTGAACACACTGATTTCACTGGTATTTGAATCAAGCCCTAAATTCACTTTTAGAAAATAAATAAACTGTAGAATCTAAACATAATGAACCCTTTAGAAAAAAACAATAGGTTTATTCATCCACCAGAAAAATACATTAAAATAACGTTAAAGTTGTGATGCAAAAAAAAAGATGTGAAGGAATTTTGTTAAAAGTAATACTTACCATATGGCGTACAACACACTGACGCAACGGAGTACATTTTAAAAGTAGTTAAGGGACACCCTGTAGTGTCTAGGTGTAGGGTGGCATCTGGTAACTCTTCTTTCTTGACTCAGAGTTTAATTTAATTTGATTTTGTGTCACAATCCTCCTTTTAGTGCACTGAATGAACTTCCTACTTCAGTAGGTGGATTGAAATACAACAAAATTGACTCGGTTCAGAGAACAGTTTAAAAGAGTCAGAAATATACACTGAGTTTTCATATAAAGTAAGATTTCCCCCCCTAGGTTGAGATGGCATACCCACTGAACAAAAAAAAAAGGTTTGTCGACACCCAGTCTTTTACAAAATGTACAAAGAGGTATTTAGAATTGAAGCCTGTTTCCTGACTTCCTATCAGCCATCAACCTAGTACCTAAGTGCTAGATTGCTTTGCTTCTCACCAGGAGCTGTTATTGAGATGACTCCCTTTTGTGGTAGACATGCGGTTGCCTGTTTAACCACATAATGCATCACCACAGGTTCTGTTTGCATACTCACCCATCCAACATACGGTAATATCTGAGTGGTTCCACAAATGAGTCAAATGTATTATGGTTACAGGTCAGTTGTCAGATGACCAGTCCCTCCAAGTGCAAATGAGTTACACTTTTGAAGTTAAACCTAAATATCATAAACCTGCTATTCTGATACAGATGCTTTAAGCCCCCTTGGTTGTCTCAAATGACACCAGAAGCCTACCCAATCCCTTAAGCACCATTTTAGGCTCCTACTGCCTCTTCCTTTTGGTATAGTCCTCCTTTAAATCACCATCATATCTGTCATCTCTTTGCAGATAAGTTAGATATTCTAGTACAGTAGTCTCTAAACTTTTTTTATTGTACAAACCTATCAGTCAAAAATTTTTGAGCATGCACTCCCAATATTATGTACATTTATTATTAAAATATACTTGTACTATTTTATTAATATATTATATACCTTATAAAACATACACAAAACTAGAAATTATAAAAGGGTGAGATAAAGGGGAAATAAATTGTAATTAAAATATTTTATTTCATTTATCAATAACAGAAAATGTACTTTCTTCTCTCACCTCAGTGAGGTGTCTTGCACATCCCATTTGGGACACCAGCAATCTGTGGCATCTCATATGACATTAGGCACCTCTACACAGACAGCTAGGCCCTGTTCAAGGACTACAAAAAGATTTTTGTGATGTAGAACACATTCAAATACCTCGGTGTAGGTGTTTTATGCCCAACAGTATCCCACTTCATCTGTCCCCATCTTCGTGGCACAGAAGGGGCAACTGAGGGCAAGAAGCAGAAACAAACAAATTCCTTTACTCCTTCTTTCATATTTCCTCTTCTCCTAGGGCATTAGGTCTTTCCATCATCTGTCTGTAAAGAATAGAACTAGCAGCTGATGTGCAAATCTGAACAAAAAATGATGTCACAGTACATATATTAGTAAATGAAAGAGTGGCACAGCATTTTGACTATTCATATTGCTGAATTCTTGCGACAGCTGTTAGCACAATTTAGCCTGGAATACTTAAGCAATTTCACAGATATTTCCAAGGCATAGTCCAGAGTTTATGATGGGTCAGGGACTTCTGTTTTGGGGGTCAAAAGAAACCAGATAAGCCAGTTAGGCTTTACATCAGAAAAACATCATTAAAAAAATATGGATTCTGTTATGAGTATACACAGCTCCTGAACAAATTCCCCAGCACCTTGGAGTCTGTGAAACAGTTATATTCAATGGCCAGTTTTACCTCTGAAAGCAACTGGTAAATAATGTGTTGACAAGAGTCACAAGAGTAACATGTACTGTAGCGAATTTGTTCAAAAATGTTCACATACTTATTGTATTACCTTGACATTCAGCTGGCATTATTAATACAAGCCTCAAAGAAGGCTCCTCAAACACAACCCTGCAGCATAACTCCTTCAACGATCAAATTTCAATAGCCTGAATACAAACATTGCGGCTTTCTATCTGAACTGGTCTCT
Source organism: Syrrhaptes paradoxus (assembly GCA_013400615.1). Classification (NCBI taxonomy): domain Eukaryota; kingdom Metazoa; phylum Chordata; class Aves; order Pterocliformes; family Pteroclidae; genus Syrrhaptes; species Syrrhaptes paradoxus. The sequence continues at coordinate 3,608 of VZTO01002683.1, read as the reverse complement.
GGCTTTTCCATACGCTGCTTTAATCTTGCACATTGTACATTAACTCCTCAGTTTAACTGAACTTAGATTCCCACATAGTCCCTATCTGTCTTCCTCTTCTGTCTCTGGTTCAGTCCCTGCCTGTCTCATCTCTAATATCTAACTAAGGGCTAACACTGACTCCCAGCCAATGCTTATCTAAACTAATCTAACATATTTATCTACACTGTCTTTTTCTCTTCTGCTTCTTACTTTATTTTCTCTGCTAACCTAAAGGTTTGGCAGAAGGGGAGATTTCTACTGATGGAAGGTGCACCTCTGTTGGACTACTTCTTCCAAACATTTCATGTTATCACCAGTGTCATCTCCAATTTACCAAATTCCAGTTTAGGTAGCTGTCATTCAGCTAGGTGTGCATTTCCCCAAGAAGCAATATAGCTTCTGAATTATAATATCTATTTTAGTGTCAAAATAACAAAAAATATAAAATGAACCTTTCTGAGTTTGAACAAATATCTGTCTAGCCCAGTTTTCCATCTTTGAGAATGGCTCAATAACAGAGGTAGATTGAACAACAAAAAGGAATCACGTATATTTAAGATAAATCCTTCTTTTCACACACTGCCTACGAGCTTCTGGCATTCAGTCATTTGGGACAGAGATTACATCAGAACCATGTTTTACCACCACCACCAGATCTATTCCCAGTGAAACTGTCCAACCTTTTAGAACTCATTAATGTTTTTGCTCCTAAAGAAATCTATGGCAATGGATTCCACAGCTGAATGATGCACTATGTGAAAAACACTTTTGTTTGCTTTAAAGTCTGCTTAATAATAGGTTGGGTCGTCCTTAGTTCTTGTATTGTGTCAAATAGTGAACAATTGTTCTTATTGTTATGCAGTACGTCACTGTGATTAATGTCTTCCTCATATTGCTAGCAAACTGAGTTTTAGTCTATTAACTCTCTCCTTTTATGAAAGCTGTTACATATTTCTGATCATCTTTCTTTCACTCCTCTTCACTTTTTCTGTTATATCCTGTACCAGAAAGTACATATTATGCAAGATACAGATGCGCCATAGATCTATACAGACTACAGTGATGTTTTGTGCTCTGCTGAATGCTTAAGATGTTACTATCACCAATATCAGTAACATTTCTGCTACTGTGATTTAACAGAAATGAGAATGAGGATACAGAAGAGAATACAAAATATATATTGTTTGTCACAGACATGATACTCGCAAGTGCTCAGTGTGGTATTCCCATTTAACCTAGGTTGTCTTGTATATATTTCCATATATAACCCATCTCATACATATCTTCACATATGTCTTATCAGTCTAAGCTTTTCCCTTTACAATTTTCTGTTTATTTTAAGAAAGTTTGTTTAAGCAGACCAGGTTGAGGAATTCAGTGAGTTCTTAAGGAAGAAGGGGGAGGAGGGGAGAAGGGGGAGAGAGGGAGAGGGAGAGAGGAAGGAAGAGAGGAAGGAAGGAAGGGAGGAAAGAAGGAAGGAAGAAAGGAAGGAAGGAAGGNAGATGAAGAGAGGACTCTTCTCTGTGTTGATTTTCTAGGCATTGCACAACTGCAAGTGGTCTAGCAGAATAAAATGCAGACATGACAAAATGATGACTGATTTTGTCACAATCTGCCTTTTTTCACTTATATAGAAAATAAAAATCAGATTAATTAATCTGTAGGAGAACATTCAATTCATTTTTTTTATTAGAATAACATTTTAACTGGAAATTGTCTGTGATATCTTGAATAATGTTTTTGGCTGTCATGGTTCCATGCTGCTCACAAGAATCAAAACTACAGGGATTTGCTTTTTGAAAACTAGTCATTCATCTCTTGTTAGGATGTGTTTGTATAAGAATATGGCTCAATTTAACAGGAAATAATATTTGATGAATGGATAATAAGGAGGAATCCAAAGAATAACAGCAAACAAATGAAATCTTAAAAAAGCCTACAAACCAAACCCAACTAATATTGCTTTACTAATGTCTGAAATCTGAAAAAATGTGTAAATTAATAAATGCTTAATGCCTGTTTACTAATACAATTACTCACAACAAATTGCAAGCCAATTTAAACTCTAATACAAATGCTTAGCTGCATTGTACATTTTTAGGTCTACAACCTATTCCATGGTTGATTTTCACAAGGAACTTAACAAGCACAAGCTCCATTTTCCTGTCTCTAAAATTGGAATTACTCTGTATATTTGGGAGGGATCTTACACAAGTTGCTTTTTACATGCAGTTTTCTATTTTCCCTGGTAACATGAATAGTCAAAAATCTTTACTGGGTCACACAAGCCCTCAGGTCTTTGCATGCAATGCTTGTTCTGTATGTCCCTATTAAGTACCAAAACCTACACCCAAGAGGTAACCTGCAAAACAACAACAGGATGCTTATTTAAGACAGAAAGTACAGCAGCCAAAACAGGGTGCTGTCCCATTTGACCTCAGCAGTTCTGTGCATTTTTACAGTATGTACTCAGTCCATCTCTTTAGCGAAGTTTACCAAACTAAACCTGAAAGAGTGGTGTTCTAGGCAGTACACCCTGATATTACAAGTGTAATGAATCTGACCGTTACCTAAATTGCATTTGTACTCTGACTTAACACTTTGATGCCACACTCATGGTCAGATAACCCTCACCACCAAACCTACTTCTGCGATAAGTCTCTTGCTTATTAGCCGTTTCGCCAGTACACTGACGCTTAACACCTTTACTGTTTTCAGAAATACTTGGCGGCTATTCAATGCATTTGAAATTCAGGGTTTTTCCTACTAAGATACCTACATATGAATGTAAGAGCAGACTTTTAACCTTCTCACCTGTGTTTTTGAAAGGATTAAATTAATTGAGTGCGTACTTTAAACAGAACATAAATTAGAATTGCAAAAATAGCTTCTTGGCTTGTGAATCCTTTGTGGGACTGATTTTTTTTTTTCTTATTAGCATGAAGCATATTGTAAGAATTTAACTTACAATAAATAACAGATAATTAAAGTATGCTCACTCACAGTAAGGCTAAATTTGACCCTGTATTTATGAACTGACAAGCCATCTAGGCAGCTACTGTGCCTCAGGTGGTGCTATTGTATTCCTAATCATACTTACTGTCAACTGAAAAAAAGAAAAAGTAGAAGTTGCTAACATAATTATTACAATGAAATGAAAAACTCGTTCCCACAATAGCACTGAAACAGCTGAAAGGTCACAGACTGTCTTTCATTAAGAGTCTTTTAAAATACGATTTTTAAAGCACAGTGAACACAAGTATCCATTTTGTTCTTGAGCAAACTCTCAGATCCCTAGAAAGGTGTTGTAATGAGATACTGTTTTAGTGTAATATTCCTTCAAAGCAATAGGCATTAGTTAGTTCCATACATCCCCATACAGAGCTCATTTTATGAGCGGTACATCTGCATTTTTCTTTACAGAAAAGACGGATTTTTAACAGAGGCTGAGGGGTCAGTAATGAGGTTTACAAATTCTTTCCATTGTCTTCAGTTGTGGATTTTATTGAAAAAGAATGTGATATCTATATTCTTTTAGTAGTTCAAATGTATCGTAATTTGCAATTTTTTTTTTTTAATCCTGAAAG
>VZTO01002682.1:103462-121604 GCA_013400615.1 Syrrhaptes paradoxus | reverse complement strand
ATACACCCTTTAAAACAATCTCAGGGTATCATGAAAGCAAGGCATACCCAATTCCTTAAAATGTTACAAGGCACGATACAGCACTGTCAGTTCTGCTGGTCAGTCAGGTCATGAAAGACCAGTACATATTAATTATCATTCTTCTAGTCTGTCATTCTTCTAGTCTAACTGAGAGATCTCAGCCTCTCTAAACCACTAGAAGTGATTCACAGCATCAGCACAGGAAATTCAAGACTGCTGCAGAGATGGGATGTATCTTCTAGTTTTGGAAATTGTACAGGACAGATGAAGATGATACGAGCAATAGAATGCAGCAGGCCCATCAGGTATTTTTTGTAGTTATTTGTAACCTGCTTTAGCAAAAACTAACAAAACAGAGTCAACAAGAGGTGAGGGACAGAGAAAAATGAAGCCTGAGAATCCCATTCCCTTCGAGGATCGGAAAGACTTCAACAATAACACCAAGGAAAAAGCACTAAAAGTAGTATTGTTTACATACAGTCCAATAAAGTCACCTCTTTGGTTACATATTTTGACAGACAGAACACCAAATTCTGAGACAGTAGTTCCTCAGTGTTACCCTAACCTATACAGGTCTCTAATAAATTAATATATTAAGAAAGTAGCTTTGATAAATGGAATTTTACTCAATCTATTACTTACTACCATAATAGCTATCACTGCCAAATTATGGTCAACAACAACATGACACAGTGAATTCAAAAGCAAGTCTTGCTTTGTGACCAATTATTATTATTAACTGTATAAACAAAAGAAGTGATTTATCAAGACAGAGATTAAAAAAAAAAAAAAAGCCAGATATAGTCATAGGAGACTGCATCCAACTACAGACAGAGGAAAGGGAAAATAATCTTGTAACAGAACGGCCAGGAGACAGAAATTAGGACAGTAAAAATAAAAACTGACTTTAATAATCACTATGAAATAATTGTACAGTACAAAATTAGAATTTATTATAAGCTCAGCGGGAACATAACAAGTTTATGAAATTATTAAAGATTCAAAATTAGCATACTGAAATTAAGTCTATATGAGAAGCTTTTATTAAATTAATGGCATCAAACATCTCCCAGTACAGTGAGGATACTGCATTAATAAACAATAAGTTGTGCTGTAAACAGGCATCATGATACCTCACTGCAATACCCAATGAGTGTTTCAGGAAGACAAAAATCACAGGGCTTTACAGAATACCAGGAAATATTTCCATGGTTCTAACAGCTCTATCCTATGAGTTTTCTCTTTTGCATCTATTTAGTGTGTTTCCCCCAGCCCATTTACCTGCGTTATCTCCAAAATCTTATGCTTTCTGATTTTCCAACACCAAACTTTGAGCATCACAGTCACTCAGCGGACAGACTTCTCTCTGACCATTCTGAGAGCAGACAGGCTTGTTCTGTTATTTGGAAACCTATTGGCACAGTTGCTGTGCAGCAAAGCAAATAGGAAGTCTAAAGAATGACTGACACGCACAAAAAAAGCATAGAACATATTCAGTGACCAATTAATCTCTGAAGACAGGGACAATGAAATGAGCACCTAGAAGCCGAGGAGCTATGTGTCGAGACATTTTGGAACACCAAAAATTATGTTTGCATTCTGGTAATTTGCAGCCTTAGATGGCTATTGGTCTGGCAGCAGGAGAAAAATCTGCATGAAGTGCAGCTGACAAACAGGTGCCTAAAGAAGTTAAGTATATCCTGTAACACAGGACCACAATTCCTGGCAACATACTGAAATTTCAGTTCTCCCNATGGTTCTAACAGCTCTATCCTATTAGTTTTCTTTTTTGCATCTATTTAGTGTGCTTCCCCCAGCCCATTTACCTGTGTTATCTCCAAAATCTTTTGCTTTCTGATTTTCCAACACCAAACTTTGAGCATCACAGTCACTCAGCTGACAGACTTCCCTCTGGCCATTCTGAGAGCAGACAGGCTTGTTCTGTTATTTGGAAACCTATTGGCACAGTTGCTGTGCAGCAAAGCAAATAGGAAGTCTAAAGAATGACTGACACGCACAAAAAAAGCATAGAACATATTCAGTGACCAATTAATCTCTGAAGACAGGGACAATGAAATGAGCACCTAGAAGCCGAGGAGCTATGTGTCGAGACATTTTGGAACACCAAAAATTATGTTTGCATTCTGGTAATTTGCAGCCTTAGATGGCTATTGGTCTGGCAGCAGGAGAAAAATCTGCATGAAGTGCAGCTGACAAACAGGTGCCTAAAGAAGTTAAGTATATCCTGTAACACAGGACCACAATTCCTGGCAACATACTGAAATTTCAGTTCTCCCTTTCCATGCATAACACAAACTCCTTTTAACAAATCACCCCACCCACATCACTCATATTTAAAATTGGTGCCCAAGTAAGAATCGCATTCTTCATATTTTTAAGAACACGTGAATTTTTGAAAAGATGCCAATAAACCCATTTTCCTGTACTGGCACATCCTCACTGGTGACTTTTGCAGACCAACACTGCCCTTTGGCTCCCAGGATCATTAATCAGGTTCACTCAGTCAGCTCCACAGTGCAGAGCAGAATATTCTACTAAGAAGCAAAGAATTAACAGCAACGCTTGTCCTCAGACAAATGAGACTATGTTTGAGAAGTCTTTTTACAAGATCAACTCTCAGCATGTTAAGTATTCCTATTACTGTTGCTGTAAAATTTGATCAACAGAAAAACATCACCAGCAGAGGAAAAGGGAAGGATTCCCTGTTGTCAAAACCTCAGCAATGCTTGACACAACAGAGCCCGTCAAAATGCTACACCTGTGTGCTGATGAGACTGGAGGGTCTTTCAAAACTGCGTCATAGGCCAACAGAAGAAAGAATTAAAGGTTCAAGTGAAAAGAACAGCACTACACGACACATTCCCATCTTAAGAACACGTAAGAAAAAAAAAGGCTGCCCTATCAGTATGGTGACTGCTGGACTACAGGTTTTAGCAGTTCCATGCCACCTTTGGAACGCACTGCCAAAGGAGTCTGCCCAAAGCTTGGTGTCTTTTCCAGGACATCTATCTTTATACCTTCTCCTCCAGCATACGTTCCTTCATTCCTTGCCTCTGCATGCCCTAGACTTGCAATTACCAAGGAACACTTGAAAAAGAAAAATTATCCCTTTGCCTTATTGTGACCATGTCTTTTGGGGAATACCTTTAATGGATATTCCAAGTGATACCTTAGAAAGACATTAGGTTTAAGGGAATAGCAAAAATGGGGAACTATCAAGAATACCTATTCTTCTACAGTGCTACAACAAAGAAAGAAGAAAATCTCATCGTGTGCTGCTGCCAGTCCCTGTCTCTCAATACAGCCAAAGGATATCTAGGTCAACGAAAGTCACAGCTCACCGAGCAGACAGATATTGCCACTGCTGACGAGCTGCTGGGACTACCTCAAATATATATGAAACAAGGAACAGTTTTACCTCCCACAGGCTTCTAAGAACAGCATACAACTGATTTGTTTTGTAGCTGGACTTTGAGTTGAAAGCAAAAACATATCACTTTAGACTTGAAAACCCACACATCAAGTTTACAGTGGCTCTGGTATAAAACCATGTTAGTGCCCAAACACTAGATTACCTTTTAAATGTCAATTTTTTGTAAAGTTGGCAATCATAAAGGAAAATTTCGGAAACTATTAATAATGCGTAGTTGAGGAAATCCAGCCCACCTAATGGTACAAGTTTTCAATCATAGGTGAAAGAGCTTGTCAAATAACAAATACCATATCAAGTACATTTTAGCAGTAAACTTTTACCAGCACAAAACACATTTATTTGAATGACTGAGGTCCACAGATTTTTGACAGCTACTGAAAACAATTTAATGGCTATTTTTGGCACTTAGTAGTCTTCAAATATGTTGACTACACAACTGACAATTTAAGCTGAGAGCATGCATTTATCCTACCTACAGTCTGGACAAGATGCAAGAACTAATGCCCTTAACTATTCTTGGAAAAGGTACAAGTTATCATGAACTCCAGAGGAAATACTTTACTTTTAGCAGTTAAATGATGTCTGATCCCCAAGCTAAATCACAGTATGTGATTAGCTAATGCCAATGTCTCCTTCGAGAAGCTAAAAGCCAAGAGGAGCCTCTAAAAGCAGAGCGCTGTAANAAAAATGTAAGGGGGGGGGGGAGGGAAAGAAAAAAGAAAAAAAAAAAGAGGTAGCTTTATTTTGAACTGTAAAAGCTTTAGGAGAAAGATCTATTTCTAGACTAAAGGCATTCCAGCATAATTGCTTAATCCCTTGGAGTTCTCAAGTATCTGAAATGAATTATTAAACAATTATACATTGTAACACATAAAATAACAAAAAGAGTCCAGAATAATTTAGGCTTTATACATATGGCTATCTCCAGCAGTCAAAATGGGAACAAAGCTACCAATAAATTTCCACATTTGATCTAAAACTGCAATTGCTCCACTTGTGACGCTAGAACAAGATGCTCCTTAAAATATATTATCATGTTCATATTGTCTCCTTTCTTTGATATTCTCAAGAGAGTGAAACAGCAATTAATGATGTTTGCTCCAAAATAAACACATTACAACTAGAACAATCACATGCATGCTTAGCTATTACATTCAGCATGTTCGTATTCTGAAGGTTCTTTTTTTTAAAAAAAAAGGTCACAATTCCTAAACAACTCACTTTCTATGAGAAACTGCTGCCCCCCCTTCACCCACTGAGAGGGCAAAACAAGAACAAAAAACCCAAACCACCACCCCAAAAAAAAACCAAAAAGTGTTAACCTGATCTAAACTGCACTAAGGAAAGTCCACACCATGTCACAGGACAGAACAAAAATTCTCTCTGCTTTGCTTTGTGGCACACAATCACAGAAATTACACTCCACTGGAGCTGTCAGTATCTTTTAGATTACAAGATACATAAAAGAGAATTAACAGGATGCTACCATGTTAGATTAGGAAACTGAAAAGTAAGTTTATTAATAATGAATGATTAATGGAGCTACAGACATAAGGTAGAGATAATAGTATGTTATAAATATTTACAGAAATAAATTTAATAGATTAAAAATGTAGTTAAAATATTATCAGATATTACACATAAAAGCAATTTTATTATACTGGAAGCATTCTTCCACAACTCTTGCTGTTAGGAAGTTTCATGTATTATAATGTCGTAAAATTAAACAAATATTTTGCCCGTTCTTTTTTTAAAGCAAACTTGTTAGTGCCAGAAGATCACTTAACCTAACATTATTAATGATCCTGCTTTTTCTTGAATATGAATGAAACAATTTTTTGTCTTCTTTCTGAAGTTCCATCACATCACTGCTAGTATGCTTTGCCTCTTGGAAAGTCAGATCCTTACATTACACGAAAGACATCAATCTTGCAGAGTCACCGCTGTCATAGTTTATGACAGGAAGGCCACTGCACATGAGGAAGGAAACCAGAAAACCCTTGTTTCCTCCACCGCTGCCTCACCACCCAAGGACATTGCATCGCAGCCCTGGAGCACGGTTATCCAGCCGAAGGGCACGTTCAGCCCCGGCGGGCAGCAGAACCCGCACCGAATCCGAGCAGCGCCGTCGGGAACCGCCAGCAGGACCCGCGCTGCCACCGACAGCCAGAGCCCGCAGAGCGGGGAGCAGACCGGCCTGCCGGCAGCGCCCAGCGCCCGCACAGACCTCCAGCGGGACGCGCTGCGGAAGGACAACCGGGGGGAGAAGGGAGAAAGCTGACGGCGGCACTAGCGCCGGCGCGGGGGCAGAAGCACGGCCGAAGCCAGAAGGAAGATAAACCTCTCCCGAAGCAGGGGGCAAGCCTGCGGCGGAGAACAAAGCGGGGTACTCAGGCGAGGTGAAAACCTGCGTTTGCCTGACAGCTGCAGCCAGCCCGCGGCCGCCCGTCTCCGCCCTCCCCGCCCTCGGCCGAGCCTGGCGCCTCCCCCCCGCCCGGCGGGGCCGCCCCATCTCCCCACAAGGATGCCGGGCCTCGGCCCCTCTCGCGGAGTCCCCTTCCCCCCCCTCAGCAGGGGCTTTTCCTCGCCCTTTCTCCAGCCAAGGGGCGCAGCTCTTCCACACCCCGCTCCGATCCGTCCCCCGGCACAGCTCCTCAGGGGAACTGGGCAGCCCCTGGCGAAGCCCGTCCGGTGGCCCCACGCTACCTCCACTCCCGGCCCGCACTCGTCTGACGGACGCCGCTTTCTCCGCTTCCGCCCGCCTCGCGACGCACCACCTGAGACTCCGCCCCTTCTTCCCCCGCCCCGTCCCGGGCAAAGGGATGCTGCAGCGCCCCCCTCCCGCACTGCCTGGGGCGCGTGCGCGGCCGTTGGGGGCGGTGCGCGGGAGTGGCGGGAGGGTGGGGGGCGGCGGCAGGCGGTCATGGCCGCTGCCTCTGCGGAGTGAGGAGGGCTTGGCCGCGGGGGCCTTGCGAGCAGGAGCGCCGCTAGGCCGGCGGGGAGAGGCGCAGGGAGCGGGGCAGGCGGTGTGGGGGCCGGGAGAGCGGTGCGTTCCCTGTCCGGCTTCAAATAGGCGTCCCCTGGGAAGCTGGAGAGCTGCGTGGCCGTGGCTCTCAATTCCCATGGATGTCCATAAGTAAAGATTTCCTCCAGAAGTAGGAGCCGGGGAAAATGTCGTTTCTGCCCTCTAACGGTGACTTTTGGCAGTGGCTCAGCAGTGAGTGCTGTCCCTCATGGCTGGCGCAGGGACAGCCTGCCCTCATCCGTACGCTCGTTCTTGTAACCCCAAACTACACGAGGTGGACGGTTCGTGGCTGGGGAAGAACTTAAACTCGATAGTCATGTAAGTAAAGTCCACTGTGGGTGTAGGACTGTGCTCGCAAGTCACCTCAGGCTTTTCCTGCAAGGGGGCATTTGAAGGAAGCTGGTATCAGTTAACCAAAGGTGAGCGTAAGGGCACCTAACAGCTGCAGTGTTGCTGGTGTTGAGGAGTGTCTGTTGTTCACCCGGCTTGATCCCTTGTCCCCGCCTATGCAAGCAGGTGGCAGTTACAGGTCAGATGTTGCAGCTGCGTGTAGGGGAAGGTTGTGTTTGCAACATTGCATCCTCTAAAATAAACACAGTTACAGCAGTCCCGGTGGCTTGCTGATCCCACCACCGCTCCACCTCCCCACCGGTACTGCCATACCTGCACGGTGCTGCAGCTTTCCCTCCCTTCCAGTGTGTCAGAGACTACCTGGCTTCTCCGTGGTTTTCAACCTTTTTTTTTTCTGCACTGATCAGATGCAGAAAAATTAATCATTTAAAGCTGTTACTCTAATAGAAAGGAATATTGATACATCAGAGAGGTTAGAGGCCTAGACCTGAGTAGACAGAAGGCTGGTGGTAAGTGGTACCATGTCAGCCAGTTAATTAGTTGCATATTAAACTTTCCTAATGTTGACTAGTTTGCAATCCCTTATTTCAGAGCCTTGGGAAACATATTTTGGAAAAGTTTTTTTTATTTTCTTGTTGGTCTAGAAAATATTTGTGTTCAGCTGAGATTTAATTTAAATTTGAGAAAATTAGGCAACTATTGAACTGGATAGAAGGCTGTATTCCCACAGAGAATTCAGAAGAAGCTGCATTAAAGGGGTTATATATTTATTTAATTATGCAATCCATCCCATGGGCAGAAGTCTTTTGCTAAATTATACAACACTGAATGAGGACACGCAAAAAAAATAGGAACTGAAATACTTGATAAGTACACTTTTGAGTGAACAGATTGACTGTGTATTGTGCAGCACCAATAACATTGTTGGTAGAAGTTTTTCTAAAGCATAATTACCTCATCCACTTCTGTGGGTATTTTCTCATCAAGATTTCCTCTTGGAAAGATCAAAAACAGATGGTCTGAAATGGACTTCACATAACAAATGTACTGCAGCTATTTACTGCCATTTATTACCATACTATTTACTCAATGATTAATCCTTTATTTTCACAGATGTGCAGTGAACAGCTATAATGTCTTTGCAAATATAATTTATATGGTATTTAGAGCTTACTAGGGAGAAAAAGTGAAATCTGTCAATGGTACAATCGCAGGAAGATTTGCCTGTGGAGGTCACAAAATTGTATTAAGAAATCTGTCTCCATTATAAACGCAGCCTCTGTTGACAGGAACTCTCAGCTATTAATAATGTTCTTAATTCTTGTTGCCTGAAAGCCTTATGTATTTGGTCATCTTTCATGAAAATGCATCTCACAATATTATGTGGTGCTTTTCCCCCTTATCCAAGATGTGTGGTAAAAGCTATATCACAAAATAATATCAAGCACCTTGTTTTTCTCAGTGACATATGAAAATCAAATCTTAACAGTGTTTACATGGTCCTCACATTTGTGGGTAATAATTTTCTCAGCATCATTTCAAGGGATAGGTAAAAGCCCAGGATTGCAGGAGTAAAACCTTGCTATACTGCAGTGTTCTGTGTTATTTTTCAAAATCTAAAAAAAAAGCAAAAACAAGTTGTTGCTGCAATGTTATCTTTGTTCCTTTCCCATGCCATTCACTATCTGTAGACTGTCCTGATATTAATTTGCATAGCTATTGCTCTGTCCTTTTCAAATATGTATTAACAATTTCCTCTCTCATAATATGTATAAACTGCTTAATGTTAATAGCTAGAGAATAGCATTCTGATGAATGTGCTTTACGATTAGTGTCCCTGCTGCCTTCTTACTTAACCGATTAATCCTCTAATATGTGTACATAGATAAGAATGTACGCAAACTTATACTTTCCTTACTGACACGCCTATTTTTCTCCCCAATCCCTTACAAGTAGTTTATACCCTTTCGCTTTAGGGAAGGGCCTGATTTGGGCCCATCCTTCCCCCCAAAGTGCATTTTTTTCCCCAAACTGTGAGCACTGTATACTCACTACTGCCTTAGAGCTAGCAGTCTATTACAACTAGATTAATATTGCTTGAAAAGCATGTTTGGAGTACATATAATTTTGTATGTGAGTGTGTATCCTTTAGGCCATTTCTAGCTGTTTTCTGTTTCAACCAGAGGCTCCCAAAGATGCAGATCAACTTTGTAGTCTTACTAAGAAATAGCAAAAGTTGAAATACAATATAAAATAATTATGGTCTTTATAATCCAGGAAACTATGGTTGTTGTAGAGGACAACGAAGGCAGAAGCACCTTGTTAAAAGCCATGAGGTAAAAGCCATGAAGAGAGTGTGTAGTTTTCAATTTAAAATGTAAGCTTGATTAGACTTTTTAAAAGTAGGTATTTGTATCAGTAACTGCCATTTCTATTTTAGGTTTAATTGCCAGAATGTTTTAGGATCACAGCAATGAAAAAATCCTGCTGGAATAATGCAACCATCTTGAATGTGTGCTTTAATATTAGCGTTAGGAGTTGCAATCACAATGCGGGCTATAGCTAGATATTACATATGTACATGCTAACAAAAAGTGTATTCCTGACCTGTATTCTCCTGACTTTTTTCCTCCCTTCCCCACTTGTTTTTTTGGTTTTGTTTTGGTTTGGGGTTTTTTTGAGTGTAACCATTACGTGTCTTCAATGGTTTATTTATATTCTGGGTTTTTTTCAGTGGTCCATCTTATGGTAGAAGACTGATAAGCATTTTCATCTCAGAATTTAAGCATGCCCTTCATGCTTCTTCCTTTCTGTTTCCTGGAGTTAGATTATAGGCAGCATGGGCTAGGACCAGAATCAGATTACACCAGAATGGTATGCAACCTTGCAGTAGAATAAGTGTTTTATTAATAAAGTTATACTTGAGAAGGGAGATGAGCAAATCTATCTACTGCAGATGAATGGAGTACAGCTGGTACAAAAGACAGATTATGACATGGATTCAGAATGGCTTTTGGAAAATGAGACATCAGCAGAAGCCAAAACTGAGCCCTCTAGGAATGCAAATTTAATTGTAACTGGACAACAACTGAGTTGTTGAATAAAACTTTTGAATTAGGTGATATGCAAAACTTTCCAGACAAAATGAAATATTTTGCAAAACTAGAAGACAAGGAAGATCTTTCCCCGATACTGCCTTCTTTACCATTGTGAGACAATTTACTCTTTAGTTGATTATTTACTTCTGATTCACCAAGTAAAAAGAGGAAGGACTGGCATGTACAGTTCCAGCCTTTCATTTACAATAGATGCAATAAATAATCAAGATAATTCATGTTCCAGGTAGGAAGCTTTTCTGTAAAGACAAGCCTATGTCAAGGCTCTGTTAGTGCCTCACTCTGTGGGTTGAGCTGTCTGTGGATGAATGGTGCTAACATGGCTTCTCTGCTGGGACACCTCACCAATGGGGCCGTGCTACCATAGCAGCTGTTGGAAACTCACTGTCATGGGCTGTGGAAGGAGAAACAACCAGGGCTGGGGACGTGGCCATTGCCTAAGGCCCCAGGAGTGTGCTTCATGTAGCAAAGACATTTTATTTCTAGGGAAAGTTTATCTTGCCTGCGAATCACCCTCTGAGGTCCTCATTCCTTTTCGAGAATACTTACTTACATGAGCACTCGGTTAGGCTGGTCATTCCTTGGTTACAACCAGGGTGAACAAAGATAAGCCTCAGCCACGCAGGAACTGGGCAGAGCAGTTTCTCCACGGCAAAGGGAAGGTCCTGCCCCTGAAGCAGTACAGGGCAGATGCAGAGCCCGGGCCCAGAGCAGCAGCTGAGCTTTCTGCTACTGCTACCAGCCTGAGGCTGGGAGCTGGGGGGAGCACTGCTCCTGGGAAGGGCAATCTTCACCTCCTCTCCAGCACAGGCAGAGGACGTCTAGCTATCTCATCATCTTTGGTGTGAAATATATTCACATGATTCATGTCAATGAGGACATACAATGGGGTGCCACTCTCTTTGTGAGGGTGGCCTTTGAGTATTTAGATTTTCCTTGTATAATCTGGATAGTGGAATGGTATGTATATAGTTCCTATCCTGTTGCCAATTTTACGTTAATCACACAGTATTAAGTGTGAAAAGCTTAGGTGGAGGGTCTGGACAGTTACTGGAAACCTAATTATACAGTGTTAAGAAGGTGTGAAAGGCTTGTGGGGAGGGTCTGGAAAGTTACAGGAATATTAGTTGCACAATGTTACTGGAACCTGTTTACATAGACCCACATGCTGTTATGAATATGTAACAGGGGGGGCAGAACCACCGAGGGACCCCCAGAAGCTTCTAGAAAGTAAAGAGAGCATGCGCTGAAGGTCATTCACATAGACCCATCTCTTCATGAATATGTATGGACATGAGGGATAAAAACTGGAAAAAGGAAATGTATGGGGCTCATGCTTTGGTAGAGCATATTCTCTGTTCTCTGCCATATGAGCCCAGCGTGCTGTTTGCTTGCCTTCTATTCGCTAAATAAACTGGAAATTTATTTGGAATCCCGTTTGGGACTAAATAATTTATCACATTTGGGAATTTTCTGACCTGAGGAACTACCTATTTGGCCTCAGTGCTGAGCCTCTGCTGCCTGGGAGGTATGAGCTGCTGTAGTTACTGGTGTGTGCTGGAGGAAGAAGCGCCAGAACCGCACAGGATTCCGAGGAGGAACAGGGAAGCACTTGTGGCGCAGCCGAGCAGAAGAGACAAGCCTTTCAGTAAAATCCTGGTTAAAAGGAAACTCTGGAAAATTTGTTTCCTAGAAGTATTCAAATGTGAATCACACAGGTTCATCTTCAAATGTATACAATGAAAGCAGCCTTCCAGCCTTGCCCAGTAAATAGCCATTTACCGTAACAAAACACCACCGATAACGGCGAACTAAACTTTAGCTTTAAAAATTATTTCCTGCGGTGCAGAAGCGGGACCCCAGAGAACGTGCCGGGTGGGGGGGGCAAGATAGCAGGAGATGAGACACGAGGTTGAATTTCGCAGCACGCAGGAGCAGCAGCCCGGCCGCCTCTGTACGCGGAGCGGTGGGAGGGCCCGGGGGGGGGGGCTCAGCCCGCTCGCTCCCGCGGCAGCGCACCCCTCTCAGCCCCTGCCGTGAGGAGCCGTAACATCCCTCTACCGACGGCGCAGCTTGCGCGCACGGGAGAAGGCTGCGCATACGCGGCAGCTCGTCCCGCCCCGCCTCAGGAAGCTTGTCGCGAGCGCGCTCGTTGTCCCGCTGGCGGCACCTCCTTTGTGACAGGCGGGCCGAGCGGGGCCCCGCCCCCCGCGCGGTGTCGAGAGCAGACGGAGAGGAGGCGCCATTTTGCGCTGCTGCGGGAAACGGTTTGGGAGGATCTGGCGGGAGGGAGGTGGCAGCGATACCGATAATAATAACAGCGACAATAACAGTAGTAGCGCTCGTGGGTACAGTCGCTGTTCGGGACTAGCGTCCCCCTTCGCCCAGCCCCGTGGCCAGGACTCTGCCGACATGAGTGACGTGGAGGAGAACAACTTCGAGGGGAGGGTGAGTGGCCATCCCTCCCCGGGCCGTACTGGGAGGGGGTGACCTGACCCGGGGAGTGGGGGTGGGGGCGCTCTTCTTCCCCCGGCCCGGTAGGGGTGAGGGCAATGCAGCTTGTCTTTAAAATGGCCTCTTCAGGCGCCTAAGTCTTGACTGGGCCGGGGGCGACTCGCGTCCCTCACCTCTCCCTGTTTCTCTCCTNTTTTTTTTTTTTTTTTTTTTGCCTCCTTGGCGCTGAGGAACTGGCCCAGCCCGGAGCTGAGCTCCACTGTCTGAACCCTCACACGCTTCCCTCTCCCATCACGTCTCTCTGTCCCCATCCCCCTCCGCCGGGGTGCGGGCCCTGAGCGCTGGTGCTGCGGGTTCCCCCCGACAAGAACAGGGCTTAAAAAGCTGCTGTGGCCCGGTGTTTCTCCCCGTTTTGATCTTTATTTTCTTTCTTTACCGTGATTCCGAAGCGGCCTGTTGTCCCAGCCCGCTGTTGTCTGCCGGGTCTAGGCCTGGGGGTCGTTTCCCTGCCCCAACCTCTCTGTCTGCGGGAAGTGCCAGGGTCCCGGTCGCGGTTCGGAGAGCGTGGTGTAGCTGAGGCCTCCGCCCGCGTAAAGAGGAGGGACCGGGTCCTTTTGTGAGAGGTGCGCTGCCTCTCCTGGCTGCTGGCCCGCGAACAGGATCTTCGGGACATGGCTTCTGAAGCTATCGGGGAGGTGTGGCCTTCCTTGTTAAACCGTTGAAATTCATTGATCATGCAGCTGACGACAATTTATTTCTCTCAACAATCTGCTATGGTTTTGTAACCTTGTTAGGCCTGTGCTTCTCTCTTCCCTCCGATTGCTGCAGTTTTTCTTGTACGTGTATGACTGGTTCCTTCCATTTTCAATGTTTTTTCTTACTGATGATCAGGGCAAGCAGGAATTAGAAGCTGCTTTAAAGAGGAATGAAGTATGTGCTCTTTCCTCTGTCACGATTTACTTTTAATTTTGCAGAGGTTTTGGAATTTTTTTTTTTTGTTCACTCTTTAAGAGATGTTTTAGATGAACACCTGAGCAGCCTTTTGGTGACTTTCTCTGGTGAACCAGTGACAGCACCTTTGCACCTACATAGGCTTACTGCGTGGGGAAAATGAAATTTTGGAAGAGCAGTATCATATTCTAATTTATTTGGGTTTTATTGCATGACTATTGTTATGCTTTTGTAGTGTTAATTTAAAAAAAAAAAGAAAAAAAACCATTCCCTAGTCTGAGTGCTGTACCTAGCTGTGCAGTGACTGCTGCTGGTTTCTCAGGTGAGGTAAACAAAATCTTTTCTTTTGTTGATTGCTTGGACAAAGATGGCTATGTAGCTAAGCTCTCTTCATCTGAATAAACTAATCTCTGAAAGGAAAACCGACTAAGTCTGAGAAAGCTGAGAAACAAGTATGCTTTGATTTTTAAAAATTTTTACTTCAGTCTCTCATTTTTCAGTAAGCTCTATTCTTAAATTATTTTTTTGTCTGTATTCCCACTGTGGTTTATTGTTAGGAAATGTTTATGTTAGGTTCATCTGCAGAACCCTTGTGTTAGGTTCCTTGATGGATCTGTTGCAAAGCTGATATAACTGTGTGGTTTCAGTATTTCTGAACATAGAAGTAAAATAGCGTTTTGAGAGTATGTGAAATCTGAAAAGTAGCAGTTTCTGTGACTATTACGTCTCAGTCTATTTGTTCTTTTTTTTTTGTGGTGCAAAATTTACCTGTTGGAAAGAGCTGCTGACTGTGTTGAGTTTTCATTTAGAAAAGTTCTTTTCTTCCCCTAATACTGGAGTTTCTCAATCAGTCTGGCATGTGGCAGTGTCTTGTCTACTGGTATTTTTTTATAACTGAACATAGTGGCAGGTACTTGATTAATTTATAGTTTGGTGTGTTTTGTTCTGCTAATGAGGAACACTCTTAAGCAGTTATTCTTTTCTTCAGTAACTTTTTTGTTGTTGATGCTACTAAAGTACTTGAAATAAATTATATTTCAGGCTGTAACGTATCTCATTTTTGCTGAAAGTGCTAACAGACATAAAATTAAGCATGTGTAACTTCGGAGCTTTAGTCTGCTCTTCCCAGTTAGATAGAACTTCTTGATTCTTGGTGGTTCAGTTTGCTAGATGCAGACACGTGGAACTGAGATAATAAGGTATAAGTTTTCAATAGGAGAAAGAACTGCAGAAACTGGAGAAAGTTTGTAAGGAACCTGCTTTCCTGTAAATTGCCACAAATAGTAATTCTGAGTACCTTTTCAGTTCTCTCTCCCCCACCCACCCCCCTTGGCTGTAAATACTAAATAGTGTGATGTGCTTTTAAAAAACTAAAGGCTAAAGGAGTAAGGGAGTTTGAGTTTAGTTTAAGTCCTTTTCTATTCTGTCTGTGTTGATGCATATTATCCCAAAAGCACTTCAATGAAAGTTCTTGCAAGTAGTGAAGTCCAATATCGATATGAAGGTGCTTATTGATAGGTATGAAGTTTTTTCTTAGAGAGAGATTAATTAGAAAGTGTTTTCCTGGTTTGCCACTTCCTTTATGAAGAAAAAAATGTTAATATAAAAATAAGTATCAGTTAATTTTTAAAAATTTTCCCACAGTATGATCAGAATTTTGCTTTTTTAAACCAAGCTTAATTTTATCAGCATTTAGATACTGCCCATGTGTATGCTTTGCCTCTAAATGATGCTATTAGTATTATAATGTTAATTATTGTAAACAGGGAATTTAGAGTAATCTTGGAAATAACTTTTGTGTAATTTTATTTCAACTTAAGCAAGTTCTGTATCAACAATGTGGCTGGTTGAAGAGAAGAAATCCCTCCCTCAAGCAAGCATGGTGATTTAAGGGAAAGCAATTTACAGAAGAATTAGAAATATAGTGGGTGTGCTAGAGCTAAGTTTATGGACATTAAGAAGAAAAAAGATCTGAAGTTGTGCTTCTTATCCGGTGACTTGAATTTTGGAAAATTCATAGGATTTTATCACCATTGAATGTTCTTTGTGAGCAGGTTAGACAAATGAGATTTTTTTTGTCTTTTATTGCTGTCAGGTTGACAGGCAACTTATTTCCTTTATATTTGTTCAGTTATTTTTAATAACAGATTATTCATTTGGTGTGCAGTCTGTGATGCAACTTTATTAAAATGTTTCCCAGAGCAGTGAACTAGTTGGAGTCTGAACAAACCTGTACTTTAGAAGCTCCATTTGAAACTTTGATCAGTTATTTTTTTGAGCTGCTAATAATGTTTGATTTCTGTAATCTTAAAAGTTTAGTAGTTTTCTACCAGTATTAATGTGGTGTTTGTCTAAATAGATAAAACTTTTTATCAGAACAGAGATAAAACTCCATTTTAGAACTCCAGATTGGTTGTCTTCATTCAAATGAGATGCCTCTTCCCACTCTCAGCAAGTCGCAGCGATCTCAGTCTAATAAAGCAGTGGAAGAAATACACAATTTTGTATGTGAGTCATCTTATTGAAGGAAATAGGCATAGCTCATATGTATGCAAACACATTTTGTATTAGTGTAACTGTGAATGTGTCGTTTATTTGCTTCATGGAGCTTTTGAGATAATTTCTTGGCTAAAAAAAGTTAATGGAGGGGGCCGGCCCAGGGAGTGTAATTCTGTTTGGCTATTGTCTTCAACCTCTCTTGTAGTGCCAGTCTGCCACCTCTGTGGAAAGGAAGGCACATTGCTTTCCATACCTTTTGAAATACAGGCTTGATGGTCTGTGTAGGCTCAGGAGTTCTTCATTCACTTGGAGAGTGCTGTGATCTCTCTGGTTTCTGAAGATCAGTGTTGCAAAGGAGGCTTTTTCTGGAAGTCAATTTTTTGTTTTTTTTTTAATCAAGCTTAACAAATTCTAGGTTGTTCTGGACCATGTCAGCTGGGAAGACTGCTCTTTGAAAACAAATTCCATTTCCTGTCTTCCATATGTGATACGCCTCCCTGAAGAGGCATATTTTCAAGCCTCTGAGTAGAGGAACGTGTAATTTCATAAAGTTTATTGCTGAAGCTGCTTCTTCAATTTTTTTTCATTTAATCAAAGCAGTATCATTGAGAAATGTATCAAGTTTGCTACTGTTGGTAACTTTTAAGATATATTTTTCTTCAAGATAGTACAACTTAGGAGTTGCTTTTTATACAGAAGCTTATTACATATAATATTGAAATACTTATAGAAGAACAGCTAGATTAAGGGATCAGTTTTATTTTTAGTGTAGAGTGACGGAGCACAGCATAAAGCAAAAATTATTTAACTTCTCTTATGAGTTTCAGGGAAATTTGGTAGATACCTGTCAAAACTGGTTAAAATGTAATCTTGTCCATTCTTATAAATGAGATGTTATTAAATTGACAGTTTATCCGATTAATATAGGCTGCTGCTAAATTTACATTTCTTTCTTGACTGCATATATTTTTCTGTCCCCTTATAAAGTTGGAGTTTATTTTTTGAGTTTGGGCAGGAGTTTTTAGCAGGTTTTTTGTAAGTCTGAACTATCATTTTGCTGGCTTAATTATATTACTAGACTACTTTTCATCCTGTCCTTCCCACACCCCCATGCCATGTGGGATTGGTATTTCTTCTTAACCAGGTTAAATGAATTTCAACTTAAATTTCTGGGTGATTTAATTATTTTTATTTTTTCTTCTTTCCCATTTAATTTCCCCTGCTGTGCTATAGAAAGCGTAATTTAAAGTCATTCAGTTCCTTTTATTTAAGGTCTCACTTTAAATTTTGATGGCCTTTCTGTCATACTCTGAAATGGTAAGCTGTGAGGTAAGGTATGTCAAAGTTCAGGACAGAAGAGTGGTCTAAAACAAAGAACAATTTTATCTACCCACCCACCATGTTCTTTATCATACCCTCTCATGACAGATGGAAAACTGAAAGACTGCTTCTTAAAGACACTTGCAGTTGTACTCTGTGTAGAGGTGTTTGGAATGTTTTAAAAACAGTAATTATATTGGCAAGTAGCATTACTTTTGAAGGATGTGAGGAAGATAAAGGGTAGATAGATAGAACTTGCATTGATTATATGGTTTAAACAGTTGTACCAGTATGGATGAAATGCACTGACATGACTGACGTCTTACTCAGTTGGACCAGTAAAATTTTTGATAGTTGTGCAATGACTGAGTTTATGTGATCATGAGGTAACGGAGATGGGGGGGATATCCTTTCCATACCACAAAATTTCATGTGTTTTTTTTCTGGCAAGAGAGAAGGTAGAAAGGATGACAACTACTCCTCAGTGCTTTTTTTTTAGTGCTTCTAGTTGTGTATCTTCTTATCCAGAGAATCAGTAACTGAAGCTGCAGTCTTTAGATTTTGTGTTCACCTACAATAATTTATTTGTCTCCAAGTTCTGCTTCTTGGTGAATCATTAATCCCATTTCCTGTTATAGAATCATAGAATCATTAAGGTTGGAAAAGACCTCAAGAATCATTAAGTCCAACCCAACACCACCTTACTCACTAAATCATGTGCCTAAGCACCACATCTACACATTTCTTGAACACCTTTAGGGATGGTGACTCTACCACCTCCCTGGGTAGCCTGTTCCAATGCCTGATCGCTCTTTCAGTGAAGAAATTTTTCCTAATATCCAGCCTAAACCTTCCCTGGTGCAACTTGAGGCCGTTTCCTCTTGTCCTGTCACTTGTTACTTTAGAGAAGAGGCCAACACCCACCTTACTACAACCTCCTTTCAGGTAGTT
>VZTO01002682.1:59257-91496 GCA_013400615.1 Syrrhaptes paradoxus | reverse complement strand
GAATTGCTTTTGTTCTGAGTAAATACCTTTCCTCTTAAAAACAAAATCAAACAAAAGCAAATAAAAAACCCCCAACACCTTGAACATCCAAATAAAGAGAATATAAAACTTTAGATGAGATGCTGAACTAAATTCCAGCCCTCTTAACGGAGTCATAGATGGACTAAGTATGTATAGAACTCTACAGAAAAATGAGGATTTCCCATCATCTTCACTATTATCCTTCCCAGAGAGGTGACACAGGGAAGCCTCTTGGCTGAGATGCTCTCAAACACTTCTTACTGTTAAAATTTGATACCAAATGAATTGTGAGTAGTTATGTTTAAACTTCCATGATTTGTTTTAAGATAGGTCAATATCAATATTGCGTGGATTCTGTTGCAGCTGAAATCACTCAGGATCTTTGTCATCACTGGTTACCACTCTTACAAACTGATCAGTTATTGAGCTAGTTGAAGTGCTGCTATGTGGCAAGATTCTGAAACCAAACAATGCGGTGTTTCTAGTTTCATATGGTGATAAAGACATTTTGAATTGTCAGCGAGCTCAAGGTTGTAGAAATCCATAGGCAATGTAAGATTGCAAAGTATCACCTTTAAGAAATGCTGTGTCCTAAAAATATCAAAGGGGCAGAGGTAAAGTTTGTTTTCACTTAAGCTGTTTTAGACTTTCAGAACTTCAGAGTGTATAACAACATTGCAGCCTTGTCATTAGCTGTTTCTGATCATCTTGGTTATAAAGAAGAGCAGAGATTTGGGTTTTGATAGCTACTAGGTAGAGCAGCTGTCAGAGCATCACAGTAGCTTCAGTCATTTCACCTTAACAGTGCTGGGAAAGAAATGTTGGATGTGCATGTATCCATTCTAAAGGAGATTTCTTGGGGAATCTCTTCTACTCTGTTTGAAACTGTGAGACTGAGATGAAGTTTTATGGTCTGACAGAAGGTTCCTTTTCCATCAAATATCTTTTCCTGCAGTGGTCTAGTGTTTGTAAGATAGCACTTAACTAGGTTGTTAGCGTTCTGACCCATGTTGAAGATGCTCGTGGACATTGTCTTTAGTTCAAAACATGATAGCAGACAATAAATGTTGAGAATTTATGGTTGTTTGTCCAGAAAACCTGACATTTTGCTGTGCTCATGTTCTTTTTGGTATGCTTGTTCAAAGCCTATTTGAAGGGCTTATGTTATTATCTACCTTTTTCTAGAAGAAAGTGTTCTCTCATATGGGTGTAGTTTTCATTTTTTGTGAAGTTGTGTTGGTTTTCTTTAAAAAAAAAAATTCCAAGTTTTGCTTTTTTGCCTTGTGTGTTGCAGTGTCTTGTCTTATGTTGGCCACCCTTCTGGTAAGTCTTCAGAACCACATGTGCAACATTAGGCAAAGGGTGAGATCTCTAAACATCTGTTCAAGACTTCTTTCTCAAGATTGGCATTCTTTCTTATATGGTTCTCAGTATTGGCAACACTGCCACTGAGCCAGTGTTGTAATATTGCGGTTTTGTGATATTTTTGCTAAATTATACAGGATATTCACCTGCCCATCATATTAGCATTTTCTTCCTATGTTTAGAGGAACACAAACTTTTATGTACTAGGATGAGGGGAAGAACAAAGTTGAGGGTGGGTTTGATTATCTCAAGGTTAACAGTAAATTGAGAAGATTATAATTTTATAAATGTGAGGGTTATTATATTCACTGTAGGAGAAGGTAAGGTTTGAGACCATCTAAAGAATCTGAATATGCACAAGTCTATGGGACCTGATGAGATGCATCCATGGGTCCTGAGGGAAGTGGTGGATGAAGTTNTTTTTTTTTTTTCTCTCCAGTGGTCTGGTACACAAAGAACAGGAAACAATGCACAATCTCTCAACACTTTTAATTTACATAACTTAAATTCTTTGGCAAAGAGGACAGGAGAAAAACTTATTTGACTTATTTCATGGGCCCTGAGGATGGATTTGAAGATGGCTATATGTGGCAGCTAGTGTAGAAAAAGGGGATATAGCTATAGGCGTGAAACACTGTGATAGGCCCTGTAGGAGAACGCTGAAGGACATGAAGTAGTTATCTGTGTGGAAGATAGATCAAATCTGAAAAATTGAGTATGCATAAAAGCAATGACACTTGAATTGCTTTTGTTCTGAGTAAATACCTTTCCTCTTAAAAACAAAATCAAACAAAAGCAAATAAAAAACCCCCAACACCTTGAATATCCAAATAAAGAGAATATAAAACTTTAGATGAGATGCTGAACTAAATTCCAGCCCTCTTAACGGAGTCATAGATGGACTAAGTATGTATAGAACTCTACAGAAAAATGAGGATTTCCCATCATCTTCACTATTATCCTTCCCAGAGAGGTGACACAGGGAAGCCTCTTGGCTGAGATGCTCTCAAACACTTCTTACTGTTAAAATTTGATACCAAATGAATTGTGAGTAGTTATGTTTAAACTTCCATGATTTGTTTTAAGATAGGTCAATATCAATATTGCGTGGATTCTGTTGCAGCTGAAATCACTCAGGATCTTTGTCATCACTGGTTACCACTCTTACAAACTGATCAGTTATTGAGCTAGTTGAAGTGCTGCTATGTGGCAAGATTCTGAAACCAAACAATGCGGTGTTTCTAGTTTCATATGGTGATAAAGACATTTTGAATTGTCAGCGAGCTCAAGGTTGTAGAAATCCATAGGCAATGTAAGATTGCAAAGTATCACCTTTAAGAAATGCTGTGTCCTAAAAATATCAAAGGGGCAGAGGTAAAGTTTGTTTTCACTTAAGCTGTTTTAGACTTTCAGAACTTCAGAGTGTATAACAACATTGCAGCCTTGTCATTAGCTGTTTCTGATCATCTTGGTTATAAAGAAGAGCAGAGATTTGGGTTTTGATAGCTACTAGGTAGAGCAGCTGTCAGAGCATCACAGTAGCTTCAGTCATTCCACCTTAACAGTGCTGGGAAAGAAATGTTGGATGTGCATGTATCCATTCTAAAGGAGATTTCTTGGGGAATCTCTTCTACTCCTCTTTATCAGGGAGTGTAGTGATAGGACAAGGGGTAATGTTTCTAAGCTGAAATAAAATAGGTTTAGAACTGATTTTAGGAAGATACTTTACTGTGAGGGTAGTGAGGCACTGGAACAGGTTGCCCAGAGAAGCTGTGGATGCCCCATCCCTGGAGGGGTTCAAGGCCAGGCTGGATGAGGCTTTGAGCAACCTGGGCTAGTGGGAGGTGTCCCTGCCCATGGCAGGGGGCTTGGAATTCGATGATCTTTAAGGTCCTTTCCAACCCAAACCATTCTATGAGTAATAAGTGCTGGCTGTTCTAGGGAGATGGTTCTTGCTACAGTTACCAAGGATTTCATATGCCGTTATCCAGCTTTTCAGTAGTAACTCAGAATATAAAGTACAAGTTGTTGTTTAAACTGAGGCTACTGTGAATGTACTATGTTTCTGTACCAAGATCTGAGAAGCATTAGCTACAGCAGCTGTTGGCAATATGGAATTTTCTGTTTTCTAATGCTAGTTATACTTTTTATAGTTTTGACTATATTTTATAACTGTTTTCTGAAGTAATCAAGACATTAATTAGCAATCAAGACAAACTTTATACAGACAAACTGAACTACTAACATAATTCACTTGCCAAAGACTGGAATAATAACAGGGTTTTTCACTTTAATTTGCAAAGCATTTAATCTGTGGTGCAAGCAGACCAGTTTAGAAGCATAATTATTAACCAAAACTCCTCCCATAACTTGTTGAAGAAATGCTTTTAAGTAATGTTTGTGGTATCAAAAGGGACCCTTGATATACTAAAAAAGAATGCAAGAAGGTCTCAGATGTTTGGAATTACAAGTTACAGACTTCTGGAGACTCTTAAATGCCATGAAATTGCTAATACTTGCAGAAGCATACCCAGTTACTCATTATGGTTCTCTAAAATCCTGGATTTCATGACTCTGAAACTCTTTAAAGTATGCTTTGAAGAGAACACTTTTAATTAATGGATGTTTAAGCTCAGAAATTTATATATTAAAAAAACCTCAAACTTAGAGAATATAAATTAACTTTTCTTCAAAGCTGAAATGGATACTTGAATTCAACTTGTCAGACTGCAGTAAGTGTAGAAAGCTGGGTTTTGTAATTTTTTTTCATCCCATTAGATTATTTTTTTTTTCAGAATGTCCTTTTAACTGTCTTTGTTAAATCCAGACCTGAACTAGTGATATCAGTGTAATGGCCAGGGGGAAAAGCTGATCTATTTTGTCTCTTCATCCTGTGCTGTACCTGTGATACAGCGATGATGATGTTTTTATTGGTGGCATTAAGTACAATATGGGAAGGACTTCAGGTAAAAAACAAACAAGACGCCCAAAAAAGCCCACAGCAAACAAAAAACCAGTATCTTACAAGGGTATTTTTAAATCATGAAAATACAGTTTCAAATTAGTCCCAACATAAATTGCTCATGTTTGACTGTTCAAGTGTATTCAGTCTTTCCTTTGCTAACTTCGTAGTGGTGTCTCATTGCTGAAGCAATTCAGAGCAGTTAGATGCAGTTGAAATGAAGGCTTGAGGATCTTTTGTACAATACAAATGGTATCTTGAACTTCCTAGTAGAAGCCTGAAGTGACTGACACCAGCTCTGCCAAGTCAAGTTCTCTCCCTCCATTCTCCCCCTTTCCTCCCTATGCTCTTCCCCAAGTGACCACAGTGGAGGTTGCAGAAATTTCCTACATTGTTCCCTTGTCACCTGTGTAAGTTTGTGCACATAATTAAAAGTTCAGTGTTTCCAAACTTGTTTTACTCTATCTAAATGCTAATACATGTAGAAAGCACCACATACTGTAATAAATATCAAATGAAACTGAAATCTGCTAAATTTAATGCTTTCTTTCTAACCATTTTCAGCCACTGGAGGCTGTGGTCCTGTAGGTTGAGAACTGGTCATTTTGTCAAACCTAACACCTTACAGATAATAGTTGGAAGGAGTTTTGTTATTTTGGATAGACTGCTGTAGGTTTAGAACTCTAATTTAAGATTGAATTATTACCTGTGCCATTCCCAATCCTTATTCTCTGTTTTCTGACTGCAAACATATAGATTTGTATTCTGGCCTACAGCAACAGTTTTTCACTAGAATTTGCAACCAAAACTAATAGTGCGTGTATATAGGAATCTTGCTTGCTTGCTTACTGACATCTTCTAAAAGCCATGCAAGTCTTTTAACAACATTAAGATATTTGGAAGAAAATCCAGGTTGAAATAAAAATGGACTGTTGACAGTTAGAGGCTCGTAAGCAAGTATTGTGTGTCTTAAACCCCAATGCAATTTGATTTTTGTCTTCAAAACGTTTAATTTGATGGTCTGGAAAACACACTTCTATATTTTAAACAGTATTTGAGAATGTCTTCTACATTGTTAGAGTAAATGTGCAATTTTTTCTCTTTTGACATTTAAAGATTAACACAGCATTCATGCATACCTAAAAACAGCAAGAAAGCAAATTGAAATTTGTTTTGAATATGACATACTAGTTTAATAAAATTGTAAAATCCAAAATTTGCTTATAAACTGTTTTAACTTTTAAAAAAGCCACAAAAATGTCAGTAATTATAATCACCAATATGTTTTTACAGCCTTTGTATGAAATAGATAAGTTGTAATAGGAATCTGAAATGAGCTGTTATTAGCTAATGTCAGCTTAAGTACTTAGTTTCAAAGACTTGAGATGTGCACATTAAGAAAGATGCAAGGAATTTGAAAACATCTTTGGAGAGAATTTCCAGTAGATAGTGACTGAATGTGAGTGATACTATCAATTATTGATGGATTCATAATGGCTTATTGTAGGTTTTGACTTTTCTGTATTAGAGGGATGCAGTCAGAACTGTAAAAGGCTTTGTTATATCTGTATATCTACTAAAGATTGTTAATATATTATTTTAAAATTTTTAGTTGGCATTTTCTGCTGACAGCTGTTGAAAGCTATGAGAATTAAAGTTTTAGTACTGTGTCGTATTGTGTAGGTCAGTAGATGTTGTGACCAGGATGTCTGAGTTTCATGTAGACTGGTAACTATGAACTAATCTTTATCCATGGAAATGTAACACATTTATTGGTATTTCCAAAGCAAACAGTCAAGTCTCAAAATTAACTACTTCTCTGTCTGGCTAGTATGTTGCTCTTCTTTGTACTGCTCCTTATGTCAAAGAACTCTTCCTCTTAGAGGTGTTTGTTCTTTTAACTAAATAAGATTTGAGGTGGATTCCTTTTAGCTAAGCTTATTGCTCTGCAAGTTGTTGATCGGACATAAAAATGCCATGAAGTGGAAAATTCCTTACCTTTCAAGACACTTCGTGTATTGCTGCATTTCCAGAAATGTGCTATTTATCATTAAGCTAATTTTTCAGCCAGAAATTTGCAGCCTTAATTTTCAGTTTTGTGCGCACATACATTTATAGGGTGTGTGCACAGAGGTTTTTTTAATTTAGATGATCATTAAGGAAAAGGACTTAAAAAAAAAAAAAGCTCAAGGCTAGGAAACTAAAGCTAACCATCATGTTTTAGTCACAAAACATACTTCAGTGTATGTGGAAAGACTTAATGCTCTTTTGGCTCTGCCTTACAGTTAGCTAAATGTAGTTGTTACATTTTTGTATGGGAACAGAACTCACTAGATGGCGATATAGTATAGATATAAACAGCATTATTAAAACACAAACTAAGTGTATTACATAGGCTAGTGGTAATTCAGTCACTTCCAGTGTGGGACATCACCGTTAAATTGTGTGGGTGTCAAGTTTTTGTTTCCTCCTTTATAACTTGTAATTCAATAAGGCTCTTGTTAGAGCACTGAAAAAAGTTATATTTCTGAATAGTTTGTTTCTAGCTAAAAAAAAAGAAGAGAAAGAAATGCTCTACTTAGAGGCATCTTGATGTTTTGAGGGTGTGTATTGTTCCTCACAGTTAAAGAACACAGGCACTTTACTATTATTTAACTTAAGATTGTAACAGTGTCTCTACTCCACCCGTGAAAAAATAAAATAATGTATATTGGGCTAAGTGTTGCGCATAGTATCACAAAGTAAGTGGAGTGCACTAGTATTTCACAGATCATAGAGCAGCTGATGAAAGGATAAAAAAAATGCTTTGCAAATTTTAATAGCTTTCAAGTCCAACATTAACTGTTTGTTAATTTCTTACAGTTGTGGTTTTGTTTTGGGTTTTTTTTTTAAGTAACTGTTGCATGAATATAATTCTCAAAAGTAGGCTGTGCTCCTTTGAAAAGCTAATTATTTTGAGTTTGTGAAAGGCCATTGTATTGGTTCTCAAAGACTAGAGAAGCAGGGGCTAGAACACCCAGTGAGTTGTGTGCATGGGCTGCAAATGGGTCTGAAGGCACGGGCTTCTCAAGTGCAGACCCTTATGTATATCACTTTAGCGAGCTGCTATTGTGAGAGTGGGTGGGGAGGAAGGTTGTAATTAGGTATCCATGTAGACTGAACCCGCCATTTTACTAAGCTCTGCTGGAGTAGGTCCTTGTAAGGGAGATGGCAGGAGGCTGGGAGAGCATGAAATGGCAGCCGACTAGCAGTAATCCGGCCATGTGCACCCTACAGGAAGCCACTCTTTTGCACAGCTTTTGAATCCGCCCATCCCCTCTGGGTCAGAGACAGCAGTAGGAAAGATGCTGTTTTCAGGAAAAGCTGTTTTGTCTTTCAGTTTGCCTTTATGATGGGTAGAAGATAAAGTCTAAGGATAGTGACTATTAGTGGTTAGCACCATGCTCTCTTAAGAAGGGATTGCGTGTCACGTTACTCCGGCACCCCAGTGCAGTTCTGTAACACTGCCAGCAAATGGGCCAGGGGACGGAGGTGAGCTGTTCACCACAGTGGGGCACTAGTAACCAGTCTAAATAAAACAAGTTCAGGGATTGCTTTTCTGATGGAAAATAATGTGTTTTGTACATAGCCTTCCATAGTTATCAGTAGGCTGCAAGTTTCACATCCCTGTTCCTTGTCTCTCCCTCTCTCTCCTGCAGGCAATGGAGCATGCAAACGGTATGGAGCTGGATGGCAGGAGGATTCGGGTGGATTATTCAATCACCAAGAGAGCACATACACCCACCCCAGGCATCTACATGGGCAGGCCAACACAGTAAGGAGTTCACTCGTTTCCTGTAATGGGACTAAAATGGATTTAAACTGAATGTTTGGAGTCTGGTTGAAAAAGTAGAGCTACAGATACTTTTTTGAAATTTTAGAGTTATGCCAATTGTATTTTATCACTAAATTATTAAAGTAAAGAATGTGTTACTCAGGTTCACATACAGTATTAAGTCCTACTATAGTTTATTGCGTCTTTATTTATAAAAAAATACTGAATGAGTTATGTGAAAAAAATACACATCCAGCACAGTCAGTTAATGCACCCTTAGCTTACTGAAATACTAAGATGCCTGTTTGCCTTTGATTTTGATGGCAATTAGGCTCAAATCTCTGGTGGGTTTTCTAGAGTTTTTTTGAAGGTGTTTTTCTTTAAATGTTTCATTGTTAAAATGTTTTCATGGCATAGTCTTAAGTGTCTGATTTGCAAGAAAACTTAAAATATTTTAAATAATTTAAATCAAGATGAAGAATATAGATCTGATGTAATTTTTTTGCTTTTTCACTAATAGCAGTGGAGGTGGTGGTGGTGGTGGAGCAGGTCGTCGCCGTGACTCATACTATGATAGGGGTTATGACAGAGGATATGACAGATATGAAGAATATGACTACAGATACAGGTACTTAATTTTTATTTTATTTCTGTAGGAACAGTGGATTTGTTGGAAAAAAATGGAAAGTTAAATGAAAAAAAAGTTATTCCGCTTGTAGCAAGATTCTGCATACATGCTTGCTATGTGTTAAGTCTCATTACATTAGGTTTTGTGGGATTAAAGTGGTTCACGTAATTTAGTTTTACAGGAAACAGTTGGACAAGTGGTTCATTTTGCTACCTGAAGGAGGTAGAGCATGTGCCCTATTAATTCAGTGGACAGATAGGGAACTAATTTTTCCACCCTGTATATAGAACCAGGGACAGCTGACACACAGTGCTTTTTAAAAAGGGGTTATTTGTAGATGGGATTTTTAATGCTTCACATTTCATAACCATCTCACTGTTTTGAAAGTTATTTAGTTTTAGAGAGTGTTGTTCAGCAAAAATTGTAAGCATCTGTAAAAGCACTTCATGTGTTTGCAAGGCTAGTGACAGTTTATTAAATTCTGTGTCTGGGAATATCTTTCAGTTTTAAACAGGAAAAAAATAGATAAATATAAAAGCATTTGTTAAATAACTGTAAACCACAGCCAAATAAAGCTGAAATCATTCTTGCAAGGCCAGGTCTTTTGGTGCTAAGGAAATGGTTCTATTCTGCAGAAGTTATATACATAAAGCGTCTTTCATAATGGATGTTGTTTTTTTTTTTTTTTATTTCCTTTAAAGGAGACGATCACCATCACCTTATTATAGTCGATACCGATCACGATCAAGGTCCCGTTCCTATAGTCCAAGTGAGTAAATACAAGTGAATAAACGTAATCTGGCTGGCTTAAACCTTGTTGTTACTCGTATCAATTGATCAATGGAAATTCTGACGGAAAGCAAAAAAGTTGTGAACATTGAAGCTGAGATAATGTGTGTACAGTTAGTTTATAGTAACTGTATCGTATTTCTTTTTTCCAGGGCGCTACTGAAGATTGGAAGAGTTACAGTTGAGGATGTGATTTTTAAACGCAAAGTTCGGATCTTAGCTTCCCTACTGCTTTCCCTCCTCTCCCTCCCTTTGTTGTCCTCCATCCACCTCTTTTGCCAATCTTTGGTTCATTTAGAGTATACATATTTTCAGTTGAAGTATTCCTGTTTTCCATCCCTCCTTATTGTAGTACTCTTAAATATTGTAATTGTTGTAGTTTTTGTGTAGTAAAACATCTTCAGTAAGATGAAATAGACAACCCAAAGTGCTGATACATTTTGGAAGTCATTCCTATTTTGTTTTTAAAACAATGGGACTCCTGACTAATCAGAAGAGAGCATTGATATTTTTAAAGCTTGCATGTCACATGTAATATACACACTCAGATACTTTAATATAAACCTGCATTTCCAAGTAACTCGTTAATCTTTCTGTTAAAATGTTTACCTATTACTTTGATAAACAAGTAGTGACTTTGAGCCTTTTCTGTAATGACAAATTTATTTAGGTAGTCATGAACCAGAGGATTTTTTTTTTGGTCAGGTAATTGCTTTGAATGTAGCCTGTTTGAGCTAGAGCAAAATTTGGTATTTGACTGGGAAAATAGATCCTTGTACACTCAAAATTAAGGCTGTGTTTTGTACATTAAGTTTCTGGATTGCTACACAGTGGGTAACATTTGACGTTAAAACTGTAAAAATGCTGGGGTTTTTGTTGTACTTGGTTGAATATTTGCCCTTAATGGGTGCAGGAAAAAAATATTTATTGAACATAGCAATTAGTTATATAATTTGCTGTTCATTTAACCAACAACAACAAAACCCACCAACTTTTTGGTATTGCAATAATGATTAAGCAAGTTTTGTTTCCAGTCCTTTTTGGAGTTTTGAAAGTACGGATGGAAAAACCTACAGCTACATGTAAACCTTTTTTCCCCTCAATAAAAAGTTAATTCCACTGAGATGTGGTTTCTTTTGTTCTGCATTTCATGTCAACTTGGAGTATAGATTAGACAAGACTTAATATTGCTGTATGGATAATAAAAGTCGGCATTTATCTGTCTTCTTGGAAGTCTTGTCTTCCCTGAGAATCTGCATGTGGTTAGTTATATGGGATGGCTAAGAAGAGTGAGTAGTCCAGCTTTCTTGTGTGCCATGTTTGGCATTTGCTGGAGTTATGGTGAGATGGTTTAAGGAGAGAAACACTATTGAGTGTGTTTAGATTTCTGGCAAGTTTTGCCCTCTGAAATAATGCGCAGTGTGGCTCGTTGAATGTCAATGTTGGCGCAGCAGAAGTAATAGGACTAGAAAGCCCTCACAGCAAAAATAATTTCATCCTGATTGTCAGGGAATGGCACCAGAAGAGTTGGTTGTAATTTTAAGAGGGTAGGCTTATGAAATGTAACTTTGTTAACTACTTACGAATGTCAGTGCCAGGAAGTATTTACAAGTAATTAAATGAAACACCAACACAGCCAACTCTTTTAAAGGTTTGATACAATATGCAAGGAGAAACTTGTGACAAAACAAGTTCTAACTTCATGGTCCTTACTCAATACTTTTTATTCATTATGTTTCATCCATAAATTGGAGACTCAGTAAAATGAAAGCAAAGGACCTGAAACACTGAAATTCATTAAATAATCTTCCAACTCTGATGATTTTGCTGGTGATCCAGATAAATTAGGAAGTGTTAAGAAAATTGTTATACTAAAGTCTAATCATGGAGAACTGTGGGTATTTTTAGTTTCTGTTTTGCTCTTTCACAATTAAAGGCAGAAGTGTGAAGAAATAGTGAGGCAGCTGGATGCGAAAGCATGGGAAATAGCTGCAGCCGCAGGTTGGGGGAGGTGTTCGGGCTCAGGGAATTACGATAACAGGAAGTGAGGGAGAGGTGGCTACTTCTTGCCATGTTATAGTATTTGTGGCATGTAATTGTCAGAGGGTTGAAAAGTTTTATTATTAGTCAGCTAGAAAGCCGTTCAACATATCTGTTGCCTGGAAGCTAAAGCCGGAAAGGAATGTCTCAATCCTTAGCTTGGAGATTATTTCTTCCAAGAGTTAGACCTAACAACCCAGTGATTCTGTTTGTCATGAGCTCGTATAAAGTTATAAGTGGCAACAGCATTGTATTAGGTGGTGCATTTTGTGCTTCATGTTGATTGATGTGAGATGGTTCATTTAAAGAACAGCTGCAAGTGGTAATTACTGTATTGGATATACTTGTACAGGTATGTAATGTATGAATAATTGTTAGACTTAAATGACCATTTCTAAAACTATCAATCCTGAAATAGGAAGGATAATTTGTAGCTATTTCCTCATTCATGTATTCTTTTAAAGTTTTTTTTAATTTAAATTTGTTTTTAATTTAAAACCTAACTAATAAAGCTTAGTTTTACTTTGTGCTAGTATGCAATAAGCCTTAGGTTCACAATTGAATTGCAGGGAATATTTAAATAGTGACTGTAGAACTCTGAGACAGTTCATCTAGGTTTTTATATAGCCTCAATTCTGGTTTTAGGATATAAAAGGCAAGACTACACTTGCTTTTAAACATACTGTGTTCACAAATGCTTCGAAGATGTGGCCACAAGAAGTTCACAACAGCTACTACACAGCCTCGCCTGAGATTTTGTGTAATGGAAAATTTGCACACAATGACAACAGTTTAAGACGTACAGGTTTATGTGGTGGGTCAAAAACTTCCAAGTGTGTGTGTGTATAAAGATGATGTGCGCAAGGTGAGTTTTTATTAAGGCCATCGAACTATCCTTCAAATCAGTAATGACATTAAGCCTTCAGTCTTGGAATGCTTACCAAAGCGTTTGACTGTGTTGTTGCATGATATGAAAGAAGTGTGACGCAGTCAGCTGAAGAATGCTTTTTGCAAAAGCCCCTCCTGTCATGTGGCTTGGCAAAGCAAGAACAGTTAGGTGTGCACTCACCACCGCCCCTTGCAATTGGTCTGCTCTGTTTTGCTGCTGCAATCCTCTAGAACTAATGAGAGTTCTCTGGACCAGACAAGGAAAACAATCCGAGGTAAACATTTTCTACTGCTTCCTACAAACCCAGCTTTTTTTGGTTGGGCAAATGATGCAAATTTTCCCCATGTGTGCAGTTGTTGCCTTTGTCTTTTAAACAGCCGTGTAAAGGAGAGCATGAAATGCAGCTCAAGCTGCATGATCTGCAGTATCTGTAGACGTCTTTTATTGTATTGCTTGCATTTTGCTTCTGCTTGAAGTATTTCGGGTAGGACTACCTCTGTCTATGTACAGGTAAGGACTGTTAGGTTCACCAGAGACCTGTTTTTCTGTATCTTGTGCAGGGCTGTGAATACAACGCTTGGTCAAGTTTAGGTGGAAAGCAGAACTTCCCTTACATAGGTCAGCAGT
Organism: Syrrhaptes paradoxus; assembly: GCA_013400615.1. NCBI lineage: Eukaryota > Metazoa > Chordata > Aves > Pterocliformes > Pteroclidae > Syrrhaptes > Syrrhaptes paradoxus. The sequence continues at coordinate 78,361 of VZTO01002682.1, read as the reverse complement.
ATGTCCAGACAGCGCAAAAAAATACCATCATGGTACTTTCTCAGTTTGGGTTAAACTTGTTATTAAGCTGGAACAAATAAGCCTTAATGCTTTTGCTTCTACTGCTTTAGATACAGAAGATGAATCACTCATTTAAAAACAAAAAATGTGGCAGATACACTAGTAGCCTAGAAAAGGCTATGAGCCGCTGAAGGGTCTTTGAATTTGATGAGGAAGTGAGAGAGACCACTTTACACAGAATGATTTCTTAACCCTTGTGTAGCAACTGAGGGTTACATCTTTGGTAGCTAATAGCAGGTATCTTCGCATTCAAATTAACAACAAATTTATTTGGCAAAATATTAAAGATCATTGTTAACTAAGATCTGCAGACCTTTCTTTAAACCGGTTCTTGAGGGATGAGTGGCTACGGTGGAAATAAGTTGCCTGCTGTGAAAAGTGCTCGTGGTGCTTCCTGGGTAAGATTACTTTTAAGCTTAAAAAGAAGCTATTTCTCTGTTCTCCACTTTTTTTTTGGGGGGGGGAAGGGGGGTGGTGGTGTGTGTGTGTGTAGCTTTCCAGCTGTGAAGGTGTCTGATACATTAGGGATTAAGAATGGAGAATTGTGGTCACTAAGAACCAACAGTGATAGAACTGTTCCCCCAGCCTGTGTTAGGGCCAGGATGCATATTCTCTGCACAGCATCTCAAATTCAGTAATTTATGATCTGTCAAAACTTCCAGGCTGAGTTTTCTCATGCCAGCGCAATCCCATAGCATATGGAATGTAGGATCAGCAGTAAGAAGCATAGGCACAAGATAACCCTCCACGATGCTTTGGTGTATTTGCCTCTCGTGATTTACCCCAAATGAAAGTACTGACAGAACTCCTCAGGTTGCATACAGAAGTTTGCACGTGTGTTTATATTTGCTTTAAATAAAGAAAAACAACAAAACCCCACATATAAACTCATTGGGATAGAACAATGGATCAATACCGTGTAGAAACTGCTCTTGCAAATCTCTAGATGGAGAAACCTCAGGCTGTTTGGCCTCTTTTTTTTGCTGCTCTAGTTCTGCTCCTGTTGTCAGCATGGTAATAACTAGACATTCTTTTACTGGTTTGGTTTGTGGATCCAAGGTTATAAGATGCTTATTTGCAGTACTTCTTCAATAACTACAAGCTGGCTGTCTCTGTCTCATGGTAGAAACCTTGTAAACTTGTGGAGAGAAAGAGAACCTGAAGGATGGCCAAAGGTAACCAATGTTTGTACCCTATAAGATATTGGGCTTTAATAACTTACAGTGGCTCCACTGTCTTTTATACGTCGTGTGGAAGCAGACACCTAACTCTTGTAGCAGCACAGGAAAGAAGAGCCACTGAACATTGATTAGTAAATCACTGTTAATGAGATGTGTTTCCACTACACTACACCGGCAATGCAGATCCTTACAAATATTGTGTAGTATCTAATCTCACAATAAACACGGTAAGTGCCTTCATTCAACTGGTTGATGGCTCTCATGTGTGCTGCTGGGATATTATGGGGTGATCTGGGCTGTGGCAGCAGAATGGAGGGCTTTGTCAGCTGCTGCTCTTCCGCTTGTCAATTTGCACAGTCTAATGTGCTTTCCTAACACTCCTATTTCTCTTCTGTTCCTTGCTCTAAATGTCAGTTTTTCCCTTTCTCCAGGCTACTGGATTCAGTGCAGGATTGGGCAGAGAGGAGCAACATCTAGGGAAAAAAAGGTGATCTGTTTCACCCTGAAAAATCAGAGGCCAAATCTAATGGTTACTTTACAGCTGAATTCCAAATTCCTCCTGGTTGAGGATCCTCTCTTCCATAAGGAGCTACCAATTTGGATTTCTAGGTTGTGGCTTTAAAAATATTGTGTAGTAAGTGCCTAGAAGCTGGTCTCTTTACAAACAAACAAAAAACCCAACAGCAACAACAAAAAAACCCTCAAAACACCAAGATTTTAACAGTGTGTCAAATAGAACTTCAGTATGACAGTTGCATAGTTCCACAGGGCATGAATACCTCCAACAGTTTTTCTTCCTGCAGAGAAGTTAATTCCCTGCAGAGGAAGGTTAGTTACAGTAGTCAAGCTTCCCATTAGCGGAGCACTGACTTCTGGCTGTTGCCCTGGCCCAGTGCAGGGTTGCTGCTTGGCACCTCTTCTTCTCACTGGCTTTCTTCCTCCCCCGGTGCATGGTGTGGTGTGCAGGATAGTACACTGAATGGGCTGTTCTCCTTGGCTGGAAGAAAGAGGGGAAAAAAGCAGAGATAATGGGTCCTAACCCATGTTTCACATTCCAAAGCCTTTCCTCATCTGTCAGTGGACATCAGAACGGTGAAGATGCCTGCCTTGTCCTGGTGGGCCATGTCCAGAGGAACATCTAGCGACCTGCTGTCTCTTTAGAGCAGGTAAGGAAAGTTATTTGCCAAGCTGAAGACCAGCTTCTTGCTTGTGTCAAGGTGTCCTTCATAAGTTTATAACAAATATAAGTAATAATTAAAGTGGCTGATGCCAAATCTTCTGCTTGAGCAGTGATGGCAGCACAAGTAACTGCATCTGCTGCTGCACAGCTGGGGTGGCCCTGGCCTCCCTCCAGTGTGCTTGATACCATCACATTAGCTGCTAGTGCTCGAGAGAAAAGGTAGCAAGAACAAAGCTTTACTGAAAACCAGAAATGAACTGCTGGGCTCACACTGACAGTGGAACATAAAGTGTAGGGATTTTTTCTTGTTTTAAAATACAACATCCTTTCGAAGTCTAGATTTCCAACCAATCTTATATACAGTGTGTTTATTTCTATCTACTAGAGGTTAGAAAGGAATCCATGCAGCAACCCGTTTGAGGATTTCATAGAAAGGAGACAAGAACAAGCCTTCAAAATATGAAAAGACAAAACCTTATGGCAGTTAACAACTGGACTAGATACTGATAGAGCCAAGAATATTCCCTAGAAAGGAAAGTTCTTGTTGGGATAAAGCCACCCGGTGTGTGGGAATGTAGGACACTGATTTGGTTCCTACCTCAGCCTGCGTAGGTAACCTTGGACAGAATATTTAATCTCAGATTTCTATGTATGAAGATAAAGTTAATAAATATCCTTCTTCCATCATTTTTTTTTATTTGGTCTGTTCCAGCATTGGAAGACAGTGGGCGATTTGCAAGAGGATCTGGGAAAGATTAATAAACAACTTTATAAACTCATTTATATATATATATAAAGTCTATACCAGCACTAACAGATGCAGAACATGTAACACTGGTCACACCTGCACAGGGATATCTTTAAGCATTGGTCTATCTGGTCCCAAGCAGATGTGGCAGGAGGGGACATGTTTTCAGAGAGTCCAGTTCTGGAACCAAAAGACTAAGAGGTTTCTTCCTCACGCAGATGCAGACGAAGGAGCATGCAGCTGCGGAAGAAGCAGAACCTCATTTCCCAGCACAAGTTTATCCCCCCCCACCCCAGCACTGGTGGGGAGCACCAGTCCTGGTTGAGCACCTGTGGAGCACCTGCAAGCTGAACTTGCAGAGCAGTTGGAGATACACCCTCAAACATCAACATTTTTTACAAAACATTACAGAAGATATGCTAATGTTTTAATATTCCCTTAAGCTTCTGGTGTTTAGTGCATCTTTGACCATACCACCCACTTAGTTTAGGTCTCCAAAGCCAGAGAAACCTGTGACCTTTGCAGCAGAAATGAGGGTCACACGGAACGGTGGTTATCCATGGGTTAATCAAAAAGCAGTTGTACAGCCCGGTCCACAGGCTGACTCTACAGTTTAACCCACAAACCTCCCATCAGTAGTGCCCAGGGGGGCTTAAGTTCACTCTCCCTCTGCCGACACCCCATAGCAGCTGCCTGCCATGGAGAAAGCTCCTCCCCCTGTCCCAGACTGGGGCTCCTCTCCCTACCTCAGCCCTGGGAAAGACAAAACACTCTCCCCTTTCTCTGCTCCCTCAGCCAAAACCAGGACTTCAAGCATTTCTAAGCTTGAAGCACTCATGCAGCTGAGCACCAAGTGATGCCCTTCGGTAGCAGCCCTTGAATCCCTGCCTTGCGCCCCGCAGCTCGCAGCCTGGGCAGGGGGAGCCTGGGCAGGGGGTGTGGGAGCTGCCACCCCAGGCCTGCCGGGACTTGGGAGCTGCTCCTCCTTCTCTGGGGAAGCTCCAAAACCCACCCACCTGCCCGTGCTGCTCCAGTGGCTGCCTGGGCAGGTAGGACTGGGAGTAACTTGTGTCATGTTTGGGTTGTAGGGGGGGAAATGTTTAGAAAGCTTAAATTGGGGCCATTGTATTTTGTCATTCAAGTCCTGTGGGAAGAAGTTGTTATTTGTGCTCCTGTTTTGTTTTGGTTTTTTTTAAGGCTGGTGGAGTCCAAAGACAAAAGAATGAAATTCCGAGTGTGTTCCTTGTGAGGGTCCCCCATGTCCACCTCTGGCAGGGGAGCAGAGGAAAAGCCACTCCAGCAACCATCCATGTCTGCTTCTGCCTCCTGCCAGCCAGCCCCTTCCCTCTGTGCTTAACCCCTGCCTTCCCACATATCATGTAGCCACGCCTTCCAGTCTGATACCTTTTTCTTTTCTTCTCCATTTGACAAAGGTGTTTCTGTATTGCAGCTTGAGGAAGAGTCGGGTGAGCCTTTGTCCAAGGCAGGGCCATGCTGCAGCACAGCTCTGGCTCCAGGTGAGCCTGTGCAGCGGCCAGCTGGCGCAGAGGGTGAGCTCGGGGAGCTCCGACCCCAGACCTAGGCACTCCCCAGGCTTTACTGCCAGCCCCTCTGGGCTGCCTCCAGGTAAAACACCAAGTGATTGTTGGGCATCTGTTATGTGTACCTCCCAGATAAGCAAGGGATAAACACAGTGTCACTGGCTCTTCGTGCCCCCGTGCATCTCCACTGTCTCCAACAGCAGAAAATCAGGAGGTTTTGCTCAGAGCCTGGTGCAGTGACACATCCACGTCAAACCCCCTTTAGGGAGGATGAGTGACATCCTGAGCCCTGGCTGAGGAAGACAAGAACGGTGAAACCGGGAGGCTGATACCCAACTAGGATGAATCAAAACTTCAAACTGAAAAGCCTTCAGATGAAATTATTCTACCAGAGTTACCAAACTGCAAAAAGAAACAACTTCTTGGGGCAATAGTGGATTTCCAGCTACTCAGAGAGAAGAGATCTTCTTCGCCTGTTGGAACAACACAACACAGGATGCAAAGGCTAGCAGCTGCCTCCTTCTTCCTCTTTTCTTTGGGGCTGTTGGAAGTCTTCTTTCACTAAGAATAGCACTAATCAATTTAATTAACTAATGGAGGCAGGTAGCTGGGAAACTGATAGACCTATGAAGGACATGCCGGTTTTTTAAATGAACTCCTCACAGCAGGCAGATCCTTGCTTAATTATTTCCTCCTTTAGCTTCTTCAAAATATTTTTCCACTGGGGGCATTGTACAGTTCTCCCTTGTTACGGTTCTTGCCATGGCCACTAGCGTCCCGTTTTCTGGGGCATCGTAAGCTGTGTCGGAAATGGGGAAGTGTGTGAGACATCTCTAATGCACAGGAAGAGTAAGTAAGCAAAAATAATGAGAATTAAGTAGGTAATAGGGCTGGATTATCCAGGCTGGTAGAAGAGTGGAAGAAGCAGCTATGTGAAGACTGAACTAAAGTTTGCTGCAAAATGGGCAGGTCAAAACTTACATAAAAGCCAAAGCTTTGTTTTTCAACTGTGGACCTACCTGTCTACAAGGGATCCCATGGGGGGAATGAGCAGAAGAGCTGATGGTTTTGCACTAACCTGCCTCAGAACATGGGGATTCCCCTGCAGAAACTTACATTTGGGGTGGGGGGGAACATTAACAACAGCTTTGGAGCTTAGCAGGGAAAGAAAGCAAATGTGAGAGAAGTTTTTTTAATGAGACAGGCACCACAGAGATCTGAAAGAGGCACATCTTCAGGCATCCTTCAGGTGTTGCCACAGAGAATACTCCTGCAGTAGGGCTAGATATGAGGGGTAGGTTAATGACAGAAAAAAAGGACCTGTCATGTCCTGCCCTTAGTGACGTATGTCACTCAGAGACATTTCTTATTGCTCCACTGTGACATGAGGAGCAAACCAGTGGCTCCTTTCCCCTACCCTGTGGTCAGAAAGCCATTGACAGTCCATAGCAATTGGGACTCGTCCTTCCAGGCAGGAGACAGCAAGAGTGAGTGGGGGAACGCCGCTGTGATCCGAGTTACTGCCCAGCACTCCATGTGTCATTGAGGGCAAGACCCCAGCTTTTGCTTCCAGCCTGGATTAAATCTCTCTGTTCTTTTTTAAAAGGCATCTTTGGCTTTTTCTTGACTGGAACATCTGTTGATAGCTGTCCTGTAAGAAAATGTTAATGGTGACTCCTTTTCTCCTGGAATAGGTGCTGTTCTGTATAAAGCCCTGTGACAACTGTTAGGCTGATGAAACAGAGGTGCTGTGAAGAGAAAGGAGGAGGAGGAGGATGGGAGCAGGTATGTATCCCACCACTTGCTTCCTGGACACAACCACAGCTTCTTCTGGCTCACTGGAGCGATAGACTGGGAAGTGCAGCAAAGCAGAATGTAGTATTTATTTATGTTCTTATTTTTAAACAAAGCCAGTGAGGTTCAGCAATTCTAAGAGAGGTTTTTTATTTCTATAAAGTGTAGTAACTTTTCAAATGGCAACACTTGGATCCAAGTCCACATTGGCTGGAGTAATCACTCTTAGAGAGTCATCTCACCTCTACCTGTCCCCCTCCACCCTGAAAAAAGCACTGAACAATATTTTTAAACAGTGAGCTTCCAGGGTATCATAGGTGTTACCTTCTTTAAACAGCAGCCCAAATTACCAAATAACCTCTTTGAGACAGTGTCACTCTGTCTCTCCATGCAGATATTCTGTGTTACCCCAAGGATGAGGTTAGCAGAGGATGAGCAGAACAGGTCTGATGGGTTCCCACCACTATGCTCTGTCTCCTGAGCTGGGACACTGTTTTGCTCCCTGGCTTCTGCACCCCATCCAGCCACTGTGTTATGTGACATCAAACAGAACTGCTGACTGTCCAAGTGCTTAAGATATCCAATTTACATTAATAAAACCAAAAAATACTGTGTCAGTATTTTTGGCAAAATGTTGAAGAAGCAGGGAAGTGTCTCAGGAGTGCTCTGTGTGTCAACTGAGTGCTGAGAGGTGACTTCAGAAGCCTGACCTGGCACCCTGTGCGGAGGAGCTGCACTCCCTGCTCCCACGAGCTTGAGAGCCACCTCCACATGTCACCCCGTGAGCTACAGGTGATAAAACAAGGGCTGTCTCCAGCAAAGGCTGTGTCCCAAAGATGAAACTCACTCCCTTCTACAGCTTCTGAAGGAAAAAGGTATCTCCTGGCTGCTCCTTCCCTTGCAGCACACCGCACGGGGAAACAGCAACACGGAGATGGGGGAGGGCTGTTCCCATCTCTGGCTGAACCGGGAGCAGCTGTTAATGAGTCCAGCTCTGGGCTGCACCACCCACCTGTGCCATCAGGATGGTGAAATGGATACGGGGACGTAACCAGGGTCTAAAAGCAGCGTCTCTGTTCATCTCCAGCTGAGCCTGGTGAGCAGCAGAGAGGATTTCCCCTCAAATACCTTCCCGAATAGCTAAAATCATCCTCTGCTACATGTGGAAATATAAACCTTCATTTTCCCACCTGCTAAAGCCACCTGCTGTTGTCTCCCCCTGTTCTCTACTTTTAGCTCCTTAGTTCCAGTGTGACTACACTGTACTGCCTCCCTGCCTTTTACTGAAGGCACATGAGAGGCAAATAAATGCTTGACCCGTTTGCTGCTGAAAAGCAGCACAGACCAGCATCGGGTCCCTGCTGAATAACAGCCCCAGGGAAGAAGCAGCACCAAAACTATGACTGCTCCAAATGCTACTGGGGGTCTTCTTGTCATAGTCTCCTCTCTAAACTCTCCTGGGTGAGAAAGATGAGCCTCCATGGCTATAGTGATAATTTTATGAGTTGGCTTCTTAAATATCATCACTGCAACTGCTCATTGAAGGATGCTGCCAGATTACTTTTTTGATGGTGATGTCCATGCAAAAACTTCTTATAATCTTCTACTAATCACAAAGAATGTGAGTAGGTCTCTGAAGAGCTACCCAAGAATTACCAAAATTTCACCAAGTGCAATAGTTCAGGCTTGATCAGGGAAAGCTCCACTTTGATTCTCTTTCTTTGCTGAGAAGGTGGTTGTCCTCTCTAACAAGAGAGAGCATTATCTAAATCAGCATCACTTTTATACTCAAAATACAGTTCCTCCTTGACAAAGATGGAAGAGAAAAAAATGTCATGTAGAAGAAATAGAGTTAGACAGCCAGGATTTGTTGGTCGTCTGGGTATTGTGGCAAAAGCTGAACGGCATTCATCAGCTCCAGTGATGGGAAGAATAGCAAAGAGAGAAAGGAGGTGTAAGGAAGGAACTTCTCATTGCTTTGCTAAACTGTACTGGAACATGGGCAGGGAGCGGGGAAAACAAATTGCAAGGCTGAAGACAGCACTGCAAACTGGAAAATTCGGAAGTAGTTTAGGAAGTTACTGAAGAAGCAGGAAGGAAAAGGAAAAGGAGAAGTATGCAGGGGACATCTGGAGAGCAGGGGTTTGTGGAGAGAAGAAATTCTGGGACACACCAGGGGACAATCACACTGTGGTAAGGGCAGGTGGCTGTGGAAATTTTGTGATCGCTTGAGGAGAGTGGGGTTGAGCAGGATGAAGATGTGGAAAACATTATGCTTGTTCAAGAAGTCACCTCTGGCAGTGGATGACACTACCTGGAGCTTTCTGCTTGATCCACTTTCTACAACAAGTGCTAAGACTTTCCTCACCTGCCAAGCCCTCTCAGTGTCCCTTTGTCTCTGCAGCATTGAGAAGCAAGTCACCTTCTCCCCTCCAGCTACAGAAAAGTTTCTTATTACAGAAAGTTGTTTTGTGATAAAACCATTTGTATGGTATTTTGCTGAGTATGAACTACTAACATTTGAATCAATAACCATGGAACTTCTAAAATTTCAAAACAACAGAGAGATTTGCAGAGAGGAGAAGGTGATGTTTACAGTCCTAAAGGATTAGCAATAATAAAGAAGCAAAACTTCAGAGAGAGCTACAGAAATAGTCTTATTTTTCTTCTTGCAACTAATACATTGTTTTTCTTCTGGAATAAGACTGAGTGAACAATATGGATTTTTCACTATTGCTGTCCTGCTTTTTTTTTCTTTCCTTTATGCTGGAGTGAATTTTCTCTTCCTGTCAGACATCAGTTACTGCAAACCCACAAAGATCTCACCTGCTTTTAACTTCCTTCTCTCGGCTCAGAGTCTGCGCCGCTTCTTCTCCAACATAGTGCCAATTTCTTGCCAGAAACTGTCTCTGCTGTAGTTAATGTCTGCCCGAGCTTGCGAGCACGCTGACCCCAGCTTTGCTGTTGGTAGCAGCTCCCGGAGCCCATGGCTGCTCCACCCAAACCTCTGGTGAGATGTTACCACCACTGGAGTCCCACTCACAGGAGATCAATCATCAGAACAGATCTGTAAAACATCCGAGCACCATTTTTGAAGAGCAGTCCCCTGACTGCTCAAGCATGTTCTATTGAAGCAGTCTTTCACTGCCCCTTGGTGCTCCTGCTTTTCTGCCCTCTGCAAAACCCAGTTTGAAAGCACAGGGTTTCCCTAGAGCAGCAGTGAGGCTCCAGCAAACCCTGACTTTCACCAAGTCTGTTCTCACAGTCAAGTGGGAGCCCTGCAAACGAGGAGCCCTAGGGAGACACAAGGAGTGCCCGCAGTTTGTTGCCTAAAGCAGAATCATATTTGTGCTGATGGAAACGGGAACAAGAACAAGTCACACCAGCTACCGTGCAGGAAAGTCTAAATCCAGAGTGCAGGTGGAAGGCAGTGCCCTGCACAGGGGTCTCCAGACATGAATATAGAAATCCTGATAAAATACTTCACTTTCTGACTTCAGCCTTCTGGCATGGATCAGGATGACAATAGGATAAAACTCCTGCCACAGGACATGGGTACTAAGGTACAACAGGACTGAAACAAACTCCTTCAAGGAGCAGAGGGATGGAGGCACAAAGTACTGTTCAGTAAAGAGGAGAAGGGAGGGATGCCAGGAGAGAGAATGGGAGATGGGATAACAGCCGGGAACAGAAAATAGTGTGGGAGCTTAAGGTCAGCAGTCGGAAAGGGAAGGAGGGTGGCAAAACCAGATGAAACAGAAAAGACATGACTACAAGTTGGGCAAAGGCCAGTAGAGATGGGTATGAAAATAAGCCTGTGTAAATACACATCGTACTTTGCAACTAGCCCCCTGTGATGAACAGCAAGGACACTGTTGCCCTGAAAACTGGAATGTGAAGACCTCAGGAAGGACAGGACTGTATTTAATGAAAAAAACCATAATGGATGGTGAAAAAAAAACCAAACCTGAATGGATCTTCAGTGACTGTGATAGTACATGGAGTGTGTTGAATCTAGCCTGTTTGTGAGGTGCAGCTCTCACAAGGTGACTCGCTTTCAGGTTTAGTGCTTGCTACCATTTTTAATTTGGCTTTTGCTGGAGGAAAAGGAAACACTCTGGTGATCGTTGCCTAGAACATCAGTCTTTCTAAGGTCAGATTTACCTATAGCACTTGGGAAAGATGGTATGTTTCATCTGTGCAGGGATGTAAAATCCACTTTATTGGGAACCACACATGCACACGTTCTTCCTCTGTCTCTGCTATCTTCTGTTCAAGATCACAGCCAAAGGAAACAAGAGAAGCCAGCACCCCTGCTAGGGGCATATGTCTGAATAGCCACAAGCTTCGTAGAGTCCCTATTTAAATATGTATAGAGCCAATTGTGAATTTGTTAATGTAAAGCACTGCACATGCTAAAACATTTTGGGATGGCTTGACTTTCCCTTGGCAGCTGAGGTTAGGGCACCTTCCGTGAGGTCAATGCAAGGGAAAATACTGGTGTCTTCACTCCTCCTGATGCTTTGAAACCTGGATCTCTGTTGTTTTTATTCCCGGTCTTTTGTGGCTACTGCAAAGGAGCATCGTCCAGAAGGCACCGTGTGCTTGTTCTCCAGCGACTGCCGCCCACCCGGCCATTTCCCAGCCGCCCATCCCCCCCCCCCCGCCCCGCCATCTGCCCGCCCTCCCCGGCCCCGACGTGGGCAGTCAGCGTGGGCAGGGGCTGGGGGCGGGGAGGGGGGGGCTGGGGAAGGATTTCGGTGGGTTGTGAAGGGACACTGAGAGGGCGCGGGGGGATGGGAGAGCAGCAGGCAGCTGCGGAAGGAGGGGCGGCGGGGGGATCTCGGGGGACCACGCTGCCGCCTCCCGGGGGGGTCCCCGTGCCAGCGCTCGAGCTGCTGCCCCACGGCAGAGCGGGCCGGCCGGCCAGCAGCCACCCCTCGGCCTCCCCCAGCCTGTGGGGGCCGCCCGAAGCCCCCCCCGGGCATTTTTTGAAGGGAGGGCTCCAGCGGCTTTGTGCGGGGGGGCGGCGGGGTTGCGGCGGCCATGTGCGGTTTGGGGCCTCGAGAGAGCCGGCGCTATGGGGGGGCCGGGGACTGCCGGGGGGTCCCCACCTCTGGTGGCTTTTCTGCAGATCCATGCCTGCGGGCTGAGCCTCACACGCTGCTTCAGCGCATGAACCGACCTCCATGGAGCATCTGACCGTTGTTGGAGGGGAAGGGAGCTCGGAGGGGACCTCGCCAAGTGTCCCACAATCCTGAGGCTGTCTTTGTCCCCAGTAGCCCTGCTCCCCATTCTTGCTCCCTCTTTCCCAAGGAGTCCAGAACAAAGCCAACCCCTCGGTGCTTGCTCTGCCTCCCCCAGCCCTGCCCTTCCCAAGACAGAGAGGTGTCTGTCCTGCTCAACTCCCCCAAGGTAGCTGGTCCCCTAACCTGGGCAGATTTCTTAATTAGTCATTAAGTGGCAACTGTTGCTCTCTAAAGGGGGAAAAGAGGGAGGGGAAAGCGGCATCTGTTAATTTTAAAATCATCCCCACTCATTTTTGGGTGTGTTGGAAGGTCCTCGCAGTCAACACCCCAACTACTCAGCTGGATGTGGGTGAACTGGATTCACCCCAAAGAGTTTTTGGCTGAAACACCTGGCTGCAGGGGGACAGTGCCTGCGCAAAACCAAACTCCACTGCTGCCCTGGAATTACCTGTTACATTGGCCATGTGTCTGCAGAACCTGTTTTATGGGCTAGTAAATGCCATTAAATCTGTTGGGTTTTAGCAGGTAGTGCACGTTTCTATCCAGCCTCTGTTCAGGGTCTTCCATAGCAAAATGGGAATATCAAAAAATTACATTTTGGGGGTAAAATGATGTATCTGAAGCCACCTAACACCCATAACACCAGTGTAGATTTAAATCCATTGGTGGGGCATGGCTGTTCTTTCTAAAAAAACACTTCACTATGAGTGGAAAAAGGGTAATTTCTCTCAGTCCCAAAGAGCAGTTCTCCATGCCCCAAAGACAGGTGTTTTGAGATGTGTCAAAGAAAAGGCAACATTTCATCTCTGATGCTCATGAAGTGCACTGTCCACTATTGCTCTATTTTTACTCCAGGGCTTGGTGGCTCCAGTCAAAGGTAGTCCCACCACATCTATCCAGGATACATCTTACAACACTATGCTGTTGAGCTTTCTTCCTGAGAACTGTTGAACTTCTTCAAAAATAAATTTGCCAGAGAAGAATCCATTCTTACTTTTGGACAACTCCTTACTGTTAAGAGAGAACATTGACTACCACAGCTGAAAAGGGTTTAAGATTTTGTGTTAATATATTCTCTCTTGGTGCTGTTTTCTGTTTAATTTAGTTACATATATATATATGGCAACTAACCCTAATGTCAGGTTCTCAGTCCAAGATAAGGAAAGCTTTTCATCTGCTGCTTGATTAGCCATTGATAGGGATTTCTAATGTGGACAGAAGTACAGAGTTTTGCCATATCTAAAACTTATTTCCAATTTATTTCAGGGATCATGCAAAAAGAGTTGTGGAAAAGAATGGATTTCCTGGGAAGACTAAGTGCTGTAGTCGCTATTTAGCTGCAAGAAATGCTTCACCTCTTGCACAACAAAACGCCCCTTTTGTTTTACTCTGCTATTACTATTTCTTATCTTTTTTTTTAAAGATTATTTCTTAATTTTAGAAGTACTTGTTCAGGATTTAAGAATGTTTGTATCCTCAAAGTGTATAAAAATAAGATGAATAATGCTAATAAAGGTAAAATCTATAAAGTTGGTTTTGAGATGACAAAGTTAAGAAATAAAATTATTGGAAAATTTGTTAGTAAAAAGTATTAGGAAATTAACACTTTAGTGAGAACAAATTGATACAGGAGAAAAAACCTATACATTTATGAAATATGATGCAGATCCAAAATAAAATATTAGCTTTATTAATTTAGAAGTTCAACAGTTTTGAAAATAAACCCTGGATTTAGTATATATTCTTGAATTTCATGTATGGGTTCTGCATATATGATGTTTACAACCAGAAACAGTCATTTGATAACCAGATCTCAAAGGTGTTCAGAGCTTTCCACTGCTTGACCTACAACTTCAAAACTGCAGAACAAGTCCTGGCTTGTTTTGCCTTTTCACCAGACTCCACAGAAATTTTAAGATGAGACTATGCATGCACGGATATAATGTCTCGTGCTATAGGTTTGTGACAAAATTACCAATATTTAAAGTAAAAAATAAGGGGGAAAAAAGCCAAACCCCAACATTTTGTACAAGAACAAAACTAATCAATTGCAACTTTATTTGCAGCAGATGGAAACACGGCGTGTCTGTACAACAGGGTTCTTCGAGTATAAAACCTCCTATCTTTTTCACTTCTTTTTTTCACTCAATTTATAGAGAAAACAAAATCTTCCCTTAGGCTACAGTTTGTCAAGTTTTTTTCTTCTTGCTGAAAAGGGTTTCTAAGCTATCTGGGAGCACGTATGGGGCAAAATATATTTTTCTTATTGGAAGGGTTGTTCCCTCTTTCCTAATTATTAAGACAACTGAACTTTGAAACTTGTCATTTTGCTGCTTCTCATTGGAATACACCCATGAACCACTTCACATTTAGTTTTGAACCTCTGCAAGTTACTTTTAGGACATGAGGAAAACCATAAATTAAGTTGACAGCATTTGCATCTAGAAAGCTGTTCTGGTTTGTTCTATTTCTTCAAAAACCTGCATTTGAAAATCCCATTTGCAGCTCATGAGAACAAACTTAGCCAGGCCAGGGAGCGATTTCCTAAGAAACTGAGTGGGCACCTGTTGGCCTTTGACTTAGCGGAGGCAGGAAACACTTTTGTCCTATTCTTTCCACTGCTTAACTCCCCCTGCCCAGACTTTTCTCTTTCTCAGAGTAAATAACCACAACTTTGTGAAAACATTTCACATTCAAAACCAGCAGTGTCTGGGCTAGTTTTAGCTTCCTAAAACTTAAGGCAGCATTAAGAGTGTGCAATTCAAATTAAAAAGTCAGAACTTAAAAAAGTTACATTCAATCAAATCATTAGACCATACTACTGATATGAAATAACCCTATTTATTCTTATAATCTCAGAAATATAGATTTAATTATGTTGACTTTTTTTTTACCTTTAGGAAAGAAAGCTTTATTTTTACTAACTTGCCAGTGGTGCAGGAAATTTAACTATAATTTCCTGAATTTCAGGGTTTAATTAAGCAACTTGAACACTCAATTCAATTAGGTTACTTTATGCCTGTTTCACTACCATCAAAACTGATATTTGGATTTTTTTTGTTTAAAAAAAATTAAGATCGTGATTTTTCTAGAACCATATTTCAGTTAAAAATTAGGATTTCAGCACTGGGTATTAATATTAGAAACCCACACAAAGCTAAAACAAGGGGCTACAGAACACTTCTGAATTTTCCTGGATCCATCATTTAATGTAAGAGCATAGATTGAAGCATGCAATTAACTTTATTTTTTTCACCCCAAGAATGAAAATAAACACATTTTGACATTACTTTGCTACAAAACTTTGACTGTATTTTTACATTGTTAACTTATGGCAAATAAGGTAGGTGTTAGTCTTGCCTTTAACTGTTGCCTGTGAGAGTGTTTCACTGACTGTTTACGTATAGGCAGGGGCTTTATCACAGGTCTGATGCAAGAAAGCTGAATTTTTTCTCTGGCCTCTGTGACCCCATTATGGTACTTTGTTAGTGTGTGTTCTGTGAGCTCAGCCTCACTCCTACAGCATGACTATACATTCAAACAATGGACTCAGAACATACTTGCAAAAAATTGCTTCAGATTAGACTTTTACCTAAATATATAATTTGTTTAATGTTTTCCTACTTCTTTTGCTAACTTTGGTATAAGTAGTACTTTTAAAGCATTTAAAACCTCGGATAAACTGTGTACTGTTGCAAAACTTTACAAAAAACTAAAATATTTATTGAAGAAAAACTTGAATCTGAAATTTGTAGAAACTACTACTTAGTTTAAAATATACTTGTGTGCCTCCAGTTCTATCAAGGATTGCTCAATTGAGATGTAAATTGAGCTTTAAAACAGGAATTAATCATCATGAAAGTAACCCTCCATATATGTGCACTTCAATTTTGTCAGACTAAGACTTGTATTTATTTTCACAGGCTATACCTTATGGGGATGCAGAGGATTTCTGTTTTACAGATCTCTCTTCTCCTTCTTAAATACTTACTTTTGTAGAAGTTTTAGTTACTTGACTTGGCTACTTTTGGCAACAACTAGGCTGTATATAAACATTTTAAATAAAAATAAGGTCAAAATTAATTGACTAATTAACTGTCAGAGAATCTTACCTTGAGGGAAAAATACAGATATTTCCTTATGTAAAAAGATTGTGACAGCCATTTTATATTGACAATACCTACCCAAGCAGATCTCTTGTAATCAAAGTTCCCTAATATTTTATACCTAAAAATATATACAATACACTAAGGTAACCCATTGCAAAGGAAACAGTTACATAGTACAACTTTCATTAGAAACACAGAAGAATAAGCCTCATTTATTTAAAACCAGATAAAGAATAAATGAAATGACCTAATGAAATTATTCAGACATAAGCACTAATGTCTGCAGGAGGAGCCAACAATCCTGCAGCCCAGACTTCAGCCTCACAGGTAGTTCTAAAAATTGCTTTTTACTCTATAATTCACAGAATCAACTATTCAGTCTGCTTAAGAAACAGAGCAGAAACCAAAAACTCAACTGTATTTAACATTTTCTGATCTTGAGAAAAATAATAAGTACGAAAAGATAAAATATATACTGTGTTGGGTAAGCAACATTTTGAATACAAACATTCATGATCACATTCTTCAAAGGATACATGTATTAATGGACAATTTAAATAGCTATTTTAATGAGTGTTATATTGAATTTGGAACACTTATTCCTGATGAAATTTGTAAAAGACATAACCAAAAATCTAAATCAAACTACTGCCTAAACTGGAAGACAATTAATCCTTCCAGGCAAAAGAATAAATATATTTTAAGATATTAAACCAAATTAAAACAAAAAAACCCTGTAAACTATAAAACTTCTGCAGCTAGCATCTCCGATTTTACTTTAATATAACAAAATAACAAATTTATATCAAAAAAAGGTTTTTTTAGTATTAAAACCAAACTGTTGCAGAGTTTTTTCAAAGGCCAGCACTATACCAGAATTTTTAGAAAAAAAGAGATGGAGATTTTTTTCTTATTAATTAATAATGGCTACTTGTAAGGAAATCTGGGTATCAAAATCTAACCAGTATCAGGTATTAAAAAACAAATTTAGCACTCCTTCCCTACAACTTTAAGATATGGAAGGTCCTGGGGCTGAATTCACCATAGACCTACGATACTTCTAGCTGAAAACACCACTATCACACTAGTAAGGCAAAACAGATTCTGGAGGAGGGGGGTCTCATTGTTCTTGCCAAAGGGATTTTATGCTTGGGTTGGTGCCCCATTTTACTCCCTTACTTGGTTTTTTTTTCCCCTTGGCAAAAGATTTCCTTGATGAAAGGAGGAACAAACAAGAAATATATTCTGATTTCTCTAAAATGTAAAAAAATAAAATGAAACAAAAACAAAACAAACAACCATCTGAACTGAGTTAAAATACACTTTACTAGTGAGAAACACTTTTACTTCTGAAATAACGCCTTCTTTTTCAGTTCTCCACTCCTTGTACAAGCCCCACAAAAATATTTTGTAGCTAGAGGAAGCCATATTGGCAATCCTTCCTGTCACTTGATCAAATAAACTTCTGAATTTGTCTGGCTATATTATACACAATATACTTATATTTTCTTTACATTCTCTTTCCACCACAATTGCAAAGATCTCAGGTTTCAGATATCAAACTGAAATAGGATAAGTCCTGTTTCAAAAGTCCTATTTTAAATCCAGCTGTGGCAAGCAAAGTGAACACTGGTGAAAAGTTTAGGTGTAGATATATTCAAACAAGAATGTAAGATGTTTTTATACAATTTAAATGTACATGATCGGATTTTTGTTTTGCAAGATCTGTTTGCAAATATTTGAAAGCTGGAAATAAGATGAACTGAGCAATCAGTACTTGAATAAAGAGATCCCTGGACAAAATGGAAAAAATAAAATACTTTCAAATCAGCATGCAGAGTTAAGTTCTAAGCCACAGTCACAATGCTTTATATACTGGAGTACTTATTTAGAAATTGTTTGTGTTATTTTAATACAATAATACCGTAATAATACTGCATTACAAAATAAAGAATTCCTGTAACTTTCCGGTAAGCAAAACAGCACAGACAGCTAACCACTTTGCAATTCTTTTTTATTGGGAAGAAGAAAAGAAAAAAAACCCCAAAGAACAAAAAACCCACCAAACTCAAAGAGGGCTGGCTACAATGTTTTATCTCAAGCTCTAAAATTTCCGATGCAACCGTGTAATTTACTTGTTTCCTTTCACATCAGCACAGCCAACCGCCGCCCTCCTATTTGCTAATTCACCGGGTTTTTACAGCATTCCGTGCTCAAAATTTTCGAGCCGGAACGGAGCAGCTCCCCGCGGTCCGGCAGCTCTCTGCACAGCTCCCGGCCCGCCCGGGCAGCCTCCGCCGTTACCGGGAGCCGACCTGAGCCCGCTCCCAGCCCCAGCAGCCCGACCAGCCGCTGGCACCAAGCCGCCGCTTCCCCTAGCTGCCCCGGCGGGCTGGCGGTGCACGTTTGGGGACGGGCGGCCGGACCGGTCGGTAGCACCGCTCCAGCGCCCGGAGTCGTCTGCCCCGCCGGCTGCGAGGGACCACCGCCGCCACCCCCCCGACCCCGGCGACACGCCACCGCCCCGCGGCTCCCCGGGCATCCCGCGGAGCCGGCCGCGCTCCCTGTTCCCGTAAGGCGCCCGCGCCCCGTCGCTCCTTTGTTCGCCGCTCTCCCGGCACGGCTGTGGCCGCAGCGCCCGGGCCCCGCCGCTGAGGCGGAGGCCCCCCGGAACCGGCACTTGTGCGGCACGGCACCCACTTACCGCCGTACAAAGCCCCAGCCCGCCGCCGGGAGGGAGAGGGCTGACTCCCCCGTCCCAGCCCTGCCCTCCCCTCCCCTGGCCGGTGGCGCCGCGCCCCCTCCTGCCACCGCCCCCTCCCCGCCACCGCGCCCCACCCCGCCGCCGCGCGGCCGCCGCCGGTTTCGCGCCACGCGCGGCAGGGGCCGATGCGGAAGCCAATGGGAGGTCGCGCGCAACCTCCCGGCAACCAATGGCGGCCGCGCGGCGGCAGCGGGCGGCGCTGGTAGGTGCAGGGTGCAGCCAATGGGAGCCGGTGCCGCGCCACGCCCCGCGCCGCTTACTACGAGTTACTATGGCCGCCCGCGGCTGGGCGCGCGAGGCTGCTCCGCGCCCCTAGGGGTGGTGGCGCCTCGCGACCGTGGCTGGGGAGGGGGGAGGAGGGAAGGGGCGCAGCCCGCGGCGGGGCTCAAGCTGGGGGCGGGGGGGCGGCGGTCGACGCGGTTGTCCCGTCCCGTCCCGTCCCGTCGGCGGGGGTGGCCGCCCCGTGAGGAGCGGCGGG